>CAUYRT010056289.1:0-12544 GCA_963574885.1 Lepilemur ruficaudatus
AGTGCTGTGGCGTCAGCCTAGCTCACAGCAACCTCAAACTCCTGGGCTCAGGCGATCCTCCTGCCTCAGCCTCCCGAGTAGCTGGGACTACAGGCATGCGCCACCATGCCCGGCTAATTTTTTCTATATATTTTTAGTTGGCCCATTAATTTCTTTCTATTTTTGGCAGAGACGAGGTCTCGCTCTTGCTCAGGCTGGTCTCGAACTCCTGAGCTCAAATGATCCGCCTCCCAGAGTGCTAGGATTACAGGCGTAAGCCACCGCACCCGGCCCAAAAATAAGTACTTTTAAACTCATATTCACACACACACACACACACACACATACACAATTTGTTCTCCAGGTTCTAAGTCCTTCTGTCCCTCCACCCCCTTAAGTAGAAGGAGAAAGAATGCCAAGGAGCCTACATATAGCAAAAATGTGAAAGTATGCCTCTGTCACACTGATAAACATGAAAGAACAAAATGTCTGGATGCAACATAGTGGCAAAGGACTATATGGCTTTTTTTTTTCTTTCTTTCTTTTTTTTTTTTGAGACAGAGTCTCACTCTACTGCCTCGGCTAGAGTGCCATGGCATCAGCCTAGCTCACAGCAACCTCAAACTCCTGGGCTCAAGCAATCCTTCTGCCTCAGCCGCCCAAGTAGCTGGGACTACAGGCATGCGCCACCACGCCCAGCTAACTTTTTCTATATACTTTTAGTTGGCCAATTAATATCTTTCTATTTTTAGTAGAGCCAGGGTCTCACTCTTGCTCAGGCTGGTTTCGAACTCCTGACCTTGAGCGATCTTCCCACCTCGGCCTCCCAGAGTGCGAGGATTACAGGCGTGAGCCAATCCCAGCCTAATTTTTCTATTTTTAGTAGAGGTGGGGTCTTGCTCTTGCTCAGGCTGATCTTGAACTACTAAGCTCAAACAATCCTTCCGTCTCAGCCTCCCACGCCTGGCTTGTCATGGCTTCATGTTCAGGAAACCATGTGTTTTATTTCTTTTGTGTGTTCCTCACAGAATCTCATACAGTGCTCATATATGGTAGGTGCTCAATACATGCTTACAATTGAATGACAAAATAATCAGCCGTACTTTCGGCTCACAGACTGAAACCCTCACACCTACGATTCACACCATTAAGCCTCCCTCTATGCAACAATTTAAAAGACATTCCTGGGGCGAGTACTGCTGATTCTACTCAATTTATTACATTAGGTTCCTTTTCCAGCAAAGAGCTCAAAGTACACGTGTAATGTTAAAATAGAATTCCCGACTACTGAGAAGGTGGGCGGCAAAGTGGGCAAGTGAAGGAAGAATCTATCATAATAGCTTGCCTCCAAAGAATAAGCATTATTCAGCCCTAGCCATTAAAACATTCCTAACATATCTCTGAACTAAGACTCCTAACTGATATCATTTCATTAAACTTTGTACTGGCTGAATTATATCACGATGAAAATCAATAAAACTAAAAACTTGCTATAAAAAAAAAAGATCCTAAAAATCTCTATTAATAGTCCATATGAGGCCGGGCACGGTGGCTCATGCCTGTAATCCTAGCACTCTGGGAGGCCAAGGTGGGCGGATTGCTCAAGGTCAGGAGTTCAAAACCAGCCTGAGGAAGAACGAGACCAATAATAGAGACCATCTCTATTTTTTTTTTTTTTTTTTTTGAGACAGTGTCTCACTCTTGCCTGGGCTAGAGTGAGTGCCGTGGCCTAGCTCACAGCAACCTCAAACTCCTGGGCTCAAGTGATCCTTCTGCCTCAGCCTCCCGAGTAGCTGGGACTACAGGCATGCGCCACCATGCCCAGCTAATTTTTTTCTATATATATTTAGTTGGCCAATTAATTTCTATTTTTTAGTGGAGACGGGGTCTCGCTCTTGCTCAGGCTGGTTTCGAACTCCTGACCTTGAGCAATCCGCCCACCTCGGCCTCCCAGAGTGCTAGGATTACAGGCGTGAGCCACCGCGCCCGGCTGAGACCCCATCTCTATTAAAAATAGAAAGAAATTAATTGGCCAACTAAAAATACACAGAAAAAAATTAGCCGGGCATGGTGGCGCATGCCTGTAGTCCCAGCTACTGGGGAGGCTGACGCGGAAGGATGGCTTGAACCCAAGAGTTTGAGGTTGCTGTGAGCTAGGCTGATGCCATGGCACTCTAGCCCGGGCAACAGAGTGAGACTCTGTCTCAAAAAAAAAAAAAAAGGAGAGAACGTAGAAATAATCAGGCAGGAAAGTGAAAACCTGAGTATTCAGTTAAAAGGAAGAGCCCAGTATCATTATAATCATCTCAAAGCCATTATGTATTATTGTACTATTTAGATGTTGCTCAGTAAATACCATGCTGATACTGATACAAAAGAAATGTTAAGTGTAGTGCAATCTATTCCTCTCCATGACTTCAACAGTCCCAGGCCTCAGTCACTGGCCTGCTTCTCTGCTCCCTAGTTGACCTCACTCACCAGTTACATGTTTTCAAAACACCACCTATATATTGATGACATCCCAAAAGTATATTCACAGTGCTGACCTTGACCCTAGGCTCCAGACTTGGAACAGTAAACTGCCTACTCAATGGCTATTCCTGGACATCTAGTAGGCATCTCACCTCAAAATATTTGACTAAACTCTTCATCCAAACTAGCTCCTTCCATTCTCCCACCTCTGTAAATGGCACCAGTTGCTCTAGCTAAAAACCTTGGAAACATCTTTGATACCTCTCTTTCTCTCACCTTCCACAGCTAATCTATCTGCAAATCCTGTTGGTTCCATCTTCAAAATATGCCCTAAATTCAATCATTTCTCACTGCCTCTACTCTACCTCCCTGGTCCAAGCCACCATATCTCACCATATCACTCCAACAACCTCTTCAATGGTCTCCTGCTACCCCTCTTGCCTCTGCAGCAAAGTGATATTTTGAAAACATAACTTAGATTGTATCATTTCTCTGCACAAAACTGTCCAATGGATCCTATCATAATTAGAATAAAACCCAAAATTCTTGTGGTCTACAAGGCTCTGCACAATCTGAGCCCTGCTAACTTCCCAATCTCATTTCCTATCACCATGCACCACCACCACCACCACTTAATACCCCAGCACTCTCTAAACTCGAGCACATTAGCCTTCATGCAACTCCTTCAAAATCCCAAACTGATTTTCACCACAGAGTCTTTGCATTGGTATTCCCACTTAGAATGCTCCATATTTTCGCATGTCTTACTTCTTTTTATTCAGGTCTCTCTATGTTCAAATGTTACTTCAAAGAAGTCTTAACTGGCAACCCATCTAAAAGAACCACCAAACCCACCACCATCACTCTCTACCTTGAATTATTTTCTTGATAGTCCTTTGACAATATCTGGAATCATATTTACTTACTGGCTCATTGTCTATCTACTAAAATACAAGTTCCATGAGGATAGGGACTTTGTCTTGTTCACTACTCAATCCCTAGCACCTGGCACAATACCTGGCATACAGAAGGGCTCATTATTTGTTGTTGAATGAATGACTGAATTTACCTAATTGGTCTAAACTATCCTATCTATATTTTCATCCTATTATGTATAATTGAATAATTCCTTTCCTACCTTTGAATTTAGATCTGATTATTGATTACCAGAATGTTCTTCCTAGAACAGAGTCCTAAAACAGTTTAAAGACTGTTAAAATATGGGCTTTCTGCAGACTGAGAAATAAAAAAATTTAAAAAAAAAAGACTGTTAAAATAGGTTATACCATACCAATGCCTTTAAATTCCTTTCTGTAATTAGCCCTTCAGGCAACTGTGCTAGTTATTTTTCTTCGACTATAATTTCCATTATCCTCTTTCTATATTATTAGGCTTGTCAATATATGATAAATATTACTTATTATAAATGCTATTGATAAAGATGAACAGACATGTGCAGATTATAACAAATAAATTTACTTTTTATATTACAAGTAACACATTATTCTCTAAATAACAGTAACTACAGAAAAGCAAATATTTAAAAACAAAATTCGGCCGGGCGTGGTGGCTCACGCCTGTAATCCAAGCACTCTGGGAGGCCAAGGCGGACAGATCACTTGAGCTCAGGAGTTCAAGACCAGCCTGAGCAAGAACAAGACCCCTGTCTCTACTAAAAAAAAATAAAATAGGCCGGGCGCAGTGGCTCACACCTGTGATCCTAGCACTCTGGGAGGCCAAGGCAGGTGGATCGCTCAAGGTCAGGAGTTGGAAACCAGCCTGAGCAAGAGCGAGACCCCATCTCTACTAAAAATAGAAAGAAATTAATTGGCCGACTAAAAATATATAGAAAAAATTAGCCGGGCACGGTGGCACATGCCTGTAGTCCCAGCTACTCGGGAGGCTGAGGCAGGAGGATTGCTTGAGCCCAGGAGTTTGAGGTTGCTGTGAGCTAGGCTGACACCACAGCACTCTAGCCCAGGACACAGAGTGAGACTCTCTCTCAAAAATAAAATAAAATAAAAATAGAAACCAAATTCACAGCCAGGTGATCATGGTCACATCAATAGTACAAGTCATGTTCATAGTATATATTCTAATAGCAGTCTAATGATGAGAAAAACATCAAATCTCAATTGAGGGGACATGCTACAAAATATCTGACCAGTACTCCTCAAATCTGTCAAGGTCATCAAGAAAAAGGAGTCTCAGAATCTGTCATAGCCAAGAAGATCCTAGGAGACATGACTACAAAAAGTATTATATTGGATGGTTATATTGGATGGGCCCAGAACAGAAAAATGTTTTTACCTATTTTATCTAATAGATAAAAACTGAGCAAATCTGAATAAACTATAAACTTTAAAAATAATCTATCACTTGCCAGGCTTGGTGGCTCATGCCTGTAATCCTAGCATTCTGGGAGGCGAGGCCTGAGGATCGTTCAAGGTCAGGAGTTTGAGACCAGCCTCAGCAAGAGTGAGATCCTGTCTCTAGTAAAAACAGAAAGAAATTAGCCGGGCAACTAAAAACAGAAAAAATTAGCCAGGCCTGGCGGCACATGCCTGTAATCCCAGCTACTTGGGAAGTTGAGGCAGGAGGATCGCTTGAGCCCAGGAATTTGAGATTGCTGTGAGCTGGGCTGACATCATGGCACTCTAGCCTGGGCAAGAGAGTGAGACTCTGTCTCAAAAAAACAAAAAATGCCAGAAAGGCAAAACTTAAATGAATATCTTTGCAAAAATACTAGATAGCACCTTAACAAAAAAAGAGTAGCTATTGAGTCCAAAGACATAGGGGATTTCAATGCTTTCAATAGGTATGGCAAAAATGCTCTATCAGAAAGTATGTTCAGGCCAGGCTCGGTGGCTCAGTCCTGTAATCCTAGCACTCTAGAAGGCCAAGGAGGGAGGATCACTTCACCTCAGGAATTCTAGACAGCCTGAGCAAGAGCAAGACCCTGTCTCTAATAAAAATAGAAAAATTAGCCAGGCATCATGGTGTGGGCCTTGTAATTCCAGCTACTCTGTAGTCCCAGCTACTCAGGAAGCTGAGGCAGGAGGACTGCTGGAGCCTGTGAGTTTGAGGTTACAGTGAGCTATGATGATACCAAGGCACTCTAGCCAGGGTGACAGAGCAAGACTTTGTCTCAAAAAAAAAAAATAAGTTCAGATGTCGGCCGGGCACGGTGGCTCACGCCTGTAATCCTAGCGCTCTGGGAGGCCGAGGCAGTAGGATCCCTCAAGGTCAGGAGTTCGAAACCAGCCTGAGCAAGAGCGAGACCCCATCTCTACTATAAACAGAAAGAAATTAATTGGCCAACTAAAAATATATAGAAAAAGTTAGCTGGGCATGGTGGCGCATGCCTGTAGTCCCAGCCACTTGGGAGGCTGAGGCAGAAGGATTGCTTGAGCCCAGGAGTTTGAGGTTGCTGTGAGCTAGGCTGACGCCACGGCACTCACTCTAGCCTGGGTAGCAGAGTGAGACTCTGTCTCAAAAAATAAATAAATAAATAAGTTCAGATGTAAATACCCACGAACAGCAGTATAGGGAGTGCCAACATCACTGCTCCTATGCCAACACCAGATACTATGATTTTATTACATCTATGCCAATCTGACAGACTAGGGGAGACGGGGTTGTTTTGTGTTTTCTTTATAAGTGAAAAATAAAAAATATTTTTATCTTTATTGGCTATTTTTATTCTGTATGTGATTAGCTAGAGCTACTCATCATGTCTTTTGCCCAACTGTTAGATATTAAGGTCATTAACCTAGGTCTAACACATGGTTCAAATTTTTTGTCTCACAATTTGCCAGGCTTTGCTCAACACTGGATCCCTTACACCTAAAAAATTGGTTAGCACATAGTATGCACTCAATAAATATGTTAAATGAATACTGAATGAATAAATTT
Source organism: Lepilemur ruficaudatus (assembly GCA_963574885.1). Classification (NCBI taxonomy): domain Eukaryota; kingdom Metazoa; phylum Chordata; class Mammalia; order Primates; family Lepilemuridae; genus Lepilemur; species Lepilemur ruficaudatus. Next base: position 6,367 of record CAUYRT010056289.1, read on the forward strand.
GTCTTTTAACTTTATGGTGTTTCTGCCAGCTAGAGGCCATTTTACACAAAAACTCTTATCAATCTCTGCCTTTATGGATTCTGCCTTTGCAGTAATACTTAGAACAGCTCATTCTACTTCAACATTAGAAAAACATCCACCTATTTTTTAAAGTAGTAATTTTCTGAGTTCGCATTTTACATTTAAATATTTAATTCACTTGGATTTTATTTAAATTTTAAGGTAGGGATCCCATTTTATTTTTCCTGATGGTTAGCCAATTGTTCCAACATAATTTTTGAATCCTTTCCCCACTGATATGAAATATCACCTTTATAATACTAAAGAACCTTATATATTTCTAGATTATTCTGCTCACAACTGTATTCCAGGATTATCATTTTTTTTTTTTTTTTTGAGACAGAGTCTCACTCTGCTACCCAGGCTAGAGTGAGTGCCGGGGCGTCAGCCTAGCTCACAGCAACCTCAAACTCCTGGGCTCAAGCGATCCTCTGCCTCAGCCTCCCAAGTAGCTGGGACTACAGGCATGCGCCACCATGCCCGGCTAATTTTTTCTATATATTTTTAGTTGTCCAATTAATTTCTTTCTATTTATAGTATAGTCGAGGTCTCAGTCTTGCTCAGGCTGGTTTCAAACTCCTGACCTTGAGCAATCCTCCCGCCTCGGCCTTCCAGAGTGCTAGGATTACAGGCGTGAGCCACCGCGCCCGGCCCAGGGTTATCATTTTGATTATAACTTTGTTTGTATATTCACTAGTACAAGTCCTCCCCCTCACTCTTCTCTTCTAAAAATCCTCCTAATTTACAGGTTTATTTCAAATGAATTTTAGAATCATTCTGCCAAGTTTTCTGGTTGGAATTATGTAAAATTCCCTGCTATATGACCTTGTGCAAGTTACTTACATCTCTCTGCTGCTATATTCCTCATTGGTAAAATCGAGATAATAGTAACTAACTTCACAGATTTGTTATGAGAACTAAATGAACTAAATACAGTATAAAGTTCTCAGAACACTATGCCAGAAAGATGTTAATTATTATTATAATTATACAAAAGTGACGATTATTATAATTGCTCAATAAATGTTTTCCAGATTGTGTTCCCACAAAATTCGAAGGCTCTTCTTAAAATAAATCAAAGGGTGTCATAAAACATAAGCAGTGGTATGGTAAATATATAATTTATACTTGCTTCTTTTAACCAACACCTTGACCCTTGGTGAAATGAAGAACCGGAGCTGGGAGCAGAGACCATGAAAAACACCAAAGGTTGGTAGGTACAAAGCCTCAAAAATTTTACGAAGACTGGCCCACCAAGTGGAAAAGAAGACTTCTAGCCCCTTCTAGTCAGCCTTACAGAACATTAGCAAGTTCCTTCTAATTACTGTTTCCCCATCTTCATCGTTATGACAATAGTTTCCTTTTGATTTCTTTCCAGGAAACACATAGGGATGCCTAAAAGATCCTATTTTGCAAGTGAGGTAGTGAACAGGTATACAGTACAAATAGAATAAATAAAGATGGATAGACATGCCTATAATAACAAAATACCTCCACCAGGTTTTCCTGTAATGATTGCGACGGGGGAGGGGGGGTGGGCGGATAGGGGATGTTTGTGGGTTTTTTCTTCTTTTGCAGGAAGCTTGTCTCATAATGTTAATAATTCATTTTTTTATCTGCATGAAACTGGGCTTAGGTAGTCACAGATCATACGAGGGACCTTAAAAATGATCACTACGGAGCTAGAATATAAATGAGAAAATGGAGGCAAAGAGTGGCAACATGACTACCTAATTACAAAATCGGCCACAGGCCAGGACCCCAGGTCTCCTAAATCCCAGACCACAGCTCATCCATCACATCACACATCTTCTCACCGACGCTAGCCACGCCTGGAGGTGGGAGGAGTAAAAGCAAATAATTTTGGCCTCAGCAAAGACGCTCGAAAACCACAGGACGGCGGGGCAGTCAAAGGCACGTGACTCGCCACGCCTCTTCCCTCCCACCCTCTCCCTTCCCCGCGCCAGCAGCACGCGCTGCCAACCTCATCATGTGACCTTCACGCGGCCCCAGCGCTCCCCCTGCTCGGCGACTCTTTCCAGCAGCCATTTTGCCGACAACTTGTCGTCCGTGCTCACAGAGGAGCGGGACACCACGAAAAGCCGCGGCCAGATTTTACAGGCGGCACACGCGCTTCGAAAGAACGCTCAGGCCGTCAGGGCTGGGTCAAACCTCACAGAACACGTCGCACCCCGGGGCGCCGGGGAACGCTGTGGGTGCGCCTCGGCCTGAGATTGGCTGTGGCGTACACGTGACGCCACAGCCCCCCCACCCTCTCCTCTCCCCCTACCCACAAAAATACCCAGACTCTTAACACCTCGCGCCAAGTACACGCCACCGGGCGCACGGGGACGGGCGGATCGCATGGCAAGCAAGGCGCCTGCGCGTACCTGCCGAGGCGGACCGTAGTCGGCCCACGCGCCGCTCCGCTCAAGGGTCCGGGAATCCTCGCGCTGCTGGACCACCCGGCTAGTCATTGGCTGCCAGGTCTGGTCACGTGGCGATCTCAGGCCCGCCCCTAACCGCTAATCACCTGGCACAGTGCTCGAAGCGGCGCCGAAAGTCGTTCGCACGCGGAAAGGGAGGGTAATTAGAAGACCTCCTTTTTGGCTTTTATGGCGTTACATCCACAAAGGGGAAACGAGAAACCAGGGGCGCAAAACTAATTAAGCTTACACCTACCGGTTTAACTTCGCGTGCCCCTCCAAGAGCCGGGAACCATCGCCCTTGGGCGCTCCCCAATGCACGCCGGGATACGTCTGGCGCCCCTCGGTGTGCTGCAGAGCATGCTGGGAAAGGCACCTCTCCCGATTTCCTGGCGCTCACCTCCCGGGCGTTCCTTTCGTGTCCCTTTGAAAGCCCGATCCTTGGGCTCCGAATGAGACCGTTTGGGTAATTACGGGAGTGTGATTGGGTCTATCTGGCACTTTCAGTCCCTCCCTCCTCACTTGTTCGATCTGTGTGGTCTTAGAGAAACCGCCTAACCTTTCCTGAGTGCCTGCTTAGTGACTTTGCGAATGGTGGAGAAAACAGCAAGGGTATTTGCCTACAAGTAAACTGCCAGCCTTTCGTGGTCACTGGAAAAGAATGCTAATTTAAATACTGTTTACCACGAGCCCCACTTGAGAGTGGGAATAATGCTTAGAATTTCTCTAGGGATAGAACGGACCTTTCTTGGTAAACTTACTGCTATTGTTGAGGAAAGTGGGGATGGCAGGAGCAGGGGGCATTTTAAAGGGGCCAGGGACATGTCTCTATCACGATTTCTGGTTCCACCTAATAACAGCTATGGTGTATTAGAACCGAGGAAAACACCGTCTGCTAACTAACTCTGAGAAAAGGTGTTCTTACGTGAGAACTAGTTAACTTCGTAACATATTCACAAATTGACCTTCAGGTCAAAACCTAATATTCTACTCTTGGGAAGCTGCCCGCTTGAAACACCTCACACCTTTTTGCTTTGAACTCCATTCTTCAGCTTTGCTGATTTCAAAATTGTTTCATCAGTTCCTAAGGGGATGATCAAGCTTGAGGAATTTGACTAGTGCTCGTCAGACTCACAAGAGCTCTTATTTATAGACTAGAAATTAAATGTATAAATTTGTAATGTTCTTACCATGCCAAAACATATTGTTTTGGGCACCCTTTTCTGTTTTGAGGTACTTATAAGCCTAATAAATTATCAGAAAATTATTTCTGGACTAGAAAATGAAAAGGGGACTAGATTATCATATGCAATAAAAACATTAAATTATAAACGTGTGTTAAACTTGAAATCTCATATTTCTTTATTACATTTAATCGTAACAACAACTCAGAAAAGTACTATAATAATATATATCTTCTGAGTCAATCTGTAGTGGCAATCTGGAAAAATGTGTTTTAATTTGTTCTCCAGGCAACTGTGATGCCCATCTGGGTTTGGGATCTATTGACTGTAGAGGAAAGAGCCCAAGCCTTAAGTCAGACAGGTCCATGTGAACTTGTAGTTCTTTCACATCCTGTGAACAGGTTTTTGAACTTTTTCATCTTCAGTTCCTTTAACTGCAAATTGAGGCCCATCATACCTAGTCTTTCGATTGTCATAATGATTCTGAGATAAAAATATTTAGAACACTTATAGTCCCTGATGAGTAGGAGACACTTTATAAACATGAATACTAGTTAGGGGTAAAGCTGCATTAGAGCTAACATCCTATACTCTGTCCAATATAGCAAATTCTTGAATCATTTTTATCTCCACTATTCTGTTTGTCCCCTAGACAGTGCTAGAGACACACTAAGAGATTCTTATACACAGTTCTTTTTTAGACTCTTTGGTGACTGTTGCCCATCTGTTGGTACATATCTTTATATTCTCTTCCACTTTCATTTCCACTTTCTCTTCTTAACATGCTAAAATGCTGTACAGTACACATTATTGCAGTAAAATAATGATGACACAGAGAGGATTAGAAGGTAGAGAGGCTACACGTTCCTGTACTTCAAGGAGATTAAAAATTGTTTTGTTTAAATACCTAAGAGTAAAGATACCCTCAAAACTCACTCTTCCCTTCACTTATATAACAGTATTTCAGATGCTCCCTTCTCAGTCTCCTTTCAGTGATTCCTTTCCCTCTCCTAACCTTATCATTCTTTCTTAACAAAGGGAAGGTTTAGCGTGGACAGAACTTTGCATAGACTTCTAAAACTCATAATTTCCAAAGCCAAACTAATTATCTGTCCCTTCAACACCACACAACAACTACTGCATTCCACTAAATGGGCAGTGGCACCACCATTCTAGTAAGTCCAGCAGGCTAGGAAACCTATGTTATCCTCAACTGCTCCTTGTCATCTATTTTCAACATTCAATTGATCGTAAAGTTCTGTTTTTTCCAACACTTAAACACCTGTTAGGCCAGGCGTGGCTCATGCCTGTAATCCTAGCACTCTGGGAGGCTGAGGTGGGCGGATCACTCAAGGTCAGGAGTTCGAAACCAGCCTGAGCAAGAAGGAGACCCCTTCTCTACCAAAAATAGAAAGAAATTAATTGGCCAACTGAAAATATATAGAAAAATTAGCCAGGCATGGTGGTGCATGCCTGTGGTCCCAGCTACTCAGGAGGCTGAGGCAGAAGGATTGCTTGAGCCCAGGAGTTTGAGGTAGCTGTGAGCTAGGCTGACACCACAGCACTCAATCCTGGGCAACACAGTGAGACCCTGTCTCAAAAACAAACAAACAAAAAAAAAACTCCTTTTAAATTCAATCTCTACTTACCATTTCCTCCACCATTGCACTAGTTCAACTCTTATTATCTCTATGAGAACCTAGAAACATACAAGTATTGCATTATAATGATAATAGCATGTTAAAGTTTATTTTAGGATACTAAACTTGTATACACAATGGAATATTATTCAGCCATCAAAAAGGAAGGAAATCCTGCCATTGGTGACAATATAGATAAACCTGGAAGACATTACGCTAAGTGAAATAAGCCAAACACAAAAAGACAAGGACTGTTTGACATAACTTAACATATGAATCTAAAAAAGTCAAACTCATAGAAGCAGAGAGTAGAATGGTAGTTGCTAGATGCTGGGGATGGAGAGGTGGGGGGAAATGGAGAGAGAGTGGTCAAAGTGTACAAACTTTCACTTACAAGGTGAGTAAGTTTTGGAGGTCTAATGTACAGCATGGGTGACTAGTTAATAATAATGTATACTTGAAATTTGCTGAGAGTAGATCATAAGTGTTCTTACCACAAAAAATAAAGGTAACTATGTGAGGTGATGGATTTCTTAATTGGCTTGATTGTGATAGTCACTTTACAGGATATACATATTTCAAATTATCACATTGTATACTTTATTTTTTTTTTCTTTGAGACAGAGTCTCACTCTGTTGCCTGGGCTGTAGAGTGCCTTGGCATCAGCCTAGCTCACAGCAACCTCAAACTCCTAGGCTCAAGCAATCCTTCTGCCTCAGCCTCCCGAGTAGCTGGGACTACAGGCATGCGCCACCATGCCCAGCTAATTTTTTACATATATTTTTTAGTTGTCCAATTAATTTCTTTCTATTTATAGTAGAGACGGGGTCTCGCTCTTGCTCAGGCTGGTCTTGAACTCCTGACCTT
>CAUYRT010056290.1:0-11353 GCA_963574885.1 Lepilemur ruficaudatus
ATGCTACATGGTATTCTGATAGTTGGAAATGTTTTTCTCACAAGATCAAATTGTGGGATTATATCAGTTGGGAATGAGACACCCTTTTACACACGAACCTTCACCATTGAGAATCTTAATTTAGGATGTGTGCAGCCAGCAGTCAGGCCCACATAACATGACTTTCCTCTGAACAAACGTAGAACATTGCCAGGATCCTTGAAGACTCCTCTGTGTACCTCCCAGATCTCAGCTTTCTTCCTCTCAAACTAGAGGTAAATATCCTGAGTGCTATTCTAATAATGCCTTTTCTCTACTTTACACCTTTATCATCCTTGTGTATAATCCTAAACAGCATCATGTTTAGTTTCAGAATCATGCTACATATGTATTCTTATCTGATTTTTGATTTTTTTAATCAACTGTTAATTTTTTTAATCGACATTTTATGAACTACATCCATATATACTGTATAGCTATTGCTTACCCATTTTTTACTACTTTTCAGTGTTCCATAGTATTATTTCACAATGCTCTGTCCCATCCTATTGTCAATACACATTTAGGTAGTTTCCTTTCCTTGCTAGTATAGATGATGCTACCATGGACATGTCTGTAAGACTGTTGGAACATGCATGCAAGAGTTTCTCTAGGGCGTACACTTAGGAGTGGAATTGCCTGGACACTGTATCCTCACCATTACTAAGGGTATCAGGCAAGTCCCTGGTAGGAAACAGAGGCATAGTTAGGGTTAAAGGAAGCACAAGAAATATTGACAAACCCAGTTGCAAAGTATGAGAAGGAGTTACGACTGTGAGGCCTGAAGGGCCAAAGGGAAGAAAGACTATTGCTGGAACCCAGGAAGAACTGGGCCTTTGAAGGAAGAGGCCAATTAGCAAGGGATATAGGTGTGGTAGGACAACCATGGTCAGATGCAAAGCCCAAACCAAGGAGAGAGCAAGGAAGAAATACCTCATACCCTCTTCTGCCCTCTGATCTCCTGTCATTGCTTTCCATTGGCCAAGACTCGCCAGAGGCATAGCAACCCAGGTGATGCAGTCCTCAGCATCAGCCTCCCAGAGCACAGAGCAGGACAGAGAATGAGTCTGTAAGGTGGACAACACGTGTAAATAGAGAATGAGCAGCACACTTGTAAAGAGCAAATAACCAGCACACTAACCAGATTGTTTTCCAAAGTGATTATACCAATTTATACTTCCACCAGCCTTGCATGACAGTTCCCACCGCTACACGCTATGGACTAAATTGTGTCCTCCCCAAAATTCAAATATGGAAGCCCAAGCTTGCTCAACTCAGCATTCTCAACTTCTTATTTCTGGCCTCCAAGGACTTACCTTACTTTCTATTGAATTTAGCCATGCATTTAAATTATTTAGTCAAAGCTTTATCCAGCATTGTTCAAAGTTCTGTACCATCTTAAATTGAACCCCTTAAAATCAAACATTAAAGAAAGGGTCTTTAGATTTTAAAAAGTGCTTAAAATGTTGAAAAGCAGAGTAGATACATATTTATATCTATAGGGATATAGATACTGTATACAGACAAATAAAGATATAGATATAAGTATAAATATAAGATATTTGCAAGCACACAAAACAGTTCTATCAATTATAAAGGCCATTAAGTTAAGTTAAGCCAGAATTGCCTAAGGCAGGTTGGGTGTTTTTTGTTTTTTTTTTTTTTTCAATTCTAAGAATGTATAAAGATGGAGAGCAGAAGGGGAGAAAGAAAGCAAGAGAGAGAAAGAAACAGAGAACTCAATTACAAAGCCATTCAACAGGGGATAGAATTCTAAATAAACTGGTCAACAGTTAAACTAAACAGCCGGTAAACGTGCGTTAGATGACGTGCTTGTTGATAATTGACAGTAAGCTGTTCTATATGGAGGTCTATGTTGCATCTTCCCTCCGTATTAACTTTTAACTTAGTTTATTTTTAAAAAAATAAATTTGCCCAATTATTCTGGACTGAATGGCATGTGGGCCTGCCCCATCTTTCTGTTGAATAAAATGTTTTTATTTTCTTCACCAAATACAATAGAAATACTTGGGAAAAACTACAAGGAGATGACTAGTAAAAACTGAATTTGATTTTATTTTACTTTTATATATCTGATGATTATTCCCTAATGATATTTTAAACACATCAGCTAAGTTCTATAATTTTTCATTTGATGATAGTATTGTTAGAAATACATGATTGCTATCAACAGTGAGCTATTAACTTTCTCCATAACCAACATCATAAAACAACTGGCCAAGCATCTATGCTGTTCAATGATTCTGGCTCCCTCATTTTTAAAATTGCATTTGAGTACTCAATGCTGAAAGATGATTGCCCATAAGAGATGTTGAAATCTAAGAATTCACAATGCAATTGATTCATAAAGCCAAGGTTGCTAATTGGGTAATATTGTGCCTGCCTATAAATTGGCTGTCATAAATTTGACTAAGGTACCTTAAGATATTACAAGGAGTCTTTCAGCCATAAAGTATATTTCATTTAATTTGACATTGCCTAGCACATTTTGTATATTACAGTTTAAACAAAACTGTTATACTGCCGCAAAACTGTTCCTTGAGTCACTTAAACAGCTAGAGCAAAATCCATGGACACAAAACAGAGGTCATTACAATAGGAAATAAAAGACTGATTAAAATGCCAAAGTTCTATGCCAAAATGTTTTTTCTTTTTCCTAACGGAAATATTAGAGACCTAACATAATTATTGCATATTTGTTTCAAAATGTTTTTAAAAATAGCTTTTCTCTTACCTACCCTGGCGTAAAGGAAAAATCACTTGTAAGTAACGTGCAGGAATTACACATTATTTTAATAGAATATTCTGTTCTCTTTGTTCATTCATTAAATATTGATTCGTACACTAACTTATTTTTCTGTGCCAAAGGAAGCTAAGCACCAACCGCCTATGAACTGGTCATAGATACGGCATTTCCACGTTACCAAGTCACTTCTGTAGTTAGTGACTATTCAAAAACTGTAGGTATCTCCAAATAAGGGACACTATTAATAGGATGCAAATAACTTAATGTAAAAACCAAGAACATACAATATAAATACACTATATCATATTGTGAAATCCCTGAGGGCCAAGACTGTGCTTCCACACAGGGGACATGTAATGCGGAGGAACCAGTTCCTCTCCAAGAGAAATAGGATTAGGTCCAGATATTCAAAAAATGTACTCCCTCCTTCAGTCGCAGCAAACTTTCTGTAACTAAACTGAGACTGAACAACACCTCAGTATTATTTTTAAATGCGAACATCACACACCCATCTTTTCAGAAGTGACTCTAGAATTCTTCTAGCAATAAATCCCAATTAAAAGAGCCTCAATGCCACAGAAATCTTGCCATGAAAAAAGGTACCAGGGTCCATTTCCTGGTGGCGTGAATTCTGTATCTTTTCCTACCTTGGAGCACCTCCGTATCTTACCTCCCTGTCTTTATTTAGGGAGGGGTATGCGGAGATGGTCAGAGCCATGGGTCTAAGGACAAATTTAAGACACGTTATTCCTTTCTCACTGAAGACCTGGTCATGAAAGGTTTTCAAATGGTGTTGTGAGAATCTGCTCTGAAAATGAAAGAATGTTTATTGAATCTTCAATACAATAATCATGTTTTTTCTACCAGCTCCTCAACGGTGAGGAAGTGACTACCTCTTAAATTCAATGCTTGTGTCCAGATGACTCATGAGTCTGGAGAGAAGAATATCAGTATCTTAAGAACCACTTTTTGAAAGTCTCTCTGAGGCTACCCAAGTGTATTAATAGCCAACACATGTGCTGGAATACTATCAAATGAGAGTTTAAGGTGAAAAAGACCCTATTTATCTTACCTGAAAAATGATTTTAGAAGACTAGTATTTAGCTTCATTTATTGACTTTTTGAACTTTCTTACAGCTGGTAGACTTCTTGTGCCTAGTTTTGCAATCTTCTGCTCTTTCTTCCAACCTTCTAAACACTATATTTTTATAAGATTATTATTTTTCTGAGCTGAGATTGGAAAATGTTTTATTGAGAAGCATTTTCAGTTGCCTACAACTTAGTGAAAAGATACTTACTCTTGTTGTTGGGATTTTGTACTGAAATGATATTTGGAGAAATATTGATTAATACAAGCGTATTTTAAAACTGCATAAGGTTCCTCAGTCAACTTTTAACCTTTCTGTGCAGTCCCACAGCAAGATGCACCAGGTAGTGATTTTTCTTACTCCTTCTCCTCATCTTTCCTCTACTTTTTTTCTTTACTAAATTGTTTCCCTTACAAAAAATAGCTTTAAATTTTGCTTAGAGACCCAAAGCAATCTGAAACAACCACCACCACAACAAAAACCACCAAGGCAAAATGACAAGAAGTGTGTGTAGGTATGTATTTATGTCAAGCATTTCACAGACACTTTTCCATGGTTAACAAATATACACAATGAACAACACATGCATAAATTGGGAAATTGAGGTAGGTCATTCCTGTGCGTAGAATCTCTGGAAATCCCAGCCACTGTTGTCATCACTCATCAAGTGATTTCATTCTCATAATTCCCAAAGAAAATAATTTTAATTTCTGCCACTAAAAATATGTTGTACAAAATACATTTGCATGAACAGAGTGGACACATTAGTAATAACATATGAGCATTAGTCATGTAATTTGCCTTTTACATTTAAACACTATACTAATTAAAATATCTGTCATTCACCACTGAGTTACTCATGCCACTCTCGATATAAGTAAGATACTCCCCAAACCCAAAAGGCTCTAATGTTAAGAATGCATCCCTGTTCTTGATTTTTCTATATGCTATCTCAATGATTTCACTTGAAAATCAGAGCAAAAACTGCTTCCCCAGTGTCTTGGTTACCCTTTGCTGCACAATAAACTACGGCAAAGTTTGGTGTATTGAAACAACTGTTCCTCTCCTGGTTTCGCTGGAGCTCACTCATGTGATTGCGCTCAGCTGGAGGGTCAGATGGGCTGGAAGGCCCGAGGTGGCCTCACTGACTTGTCCGCTACATGGTGCTGGCTGTCAGCTGGGAAGCCTCAGTTCACCTAATGGCTTCTCATCTTCCAGTAAGCAAAAGTGTCTTCATGTGAAGGTCTCAGGATAGCATTCCAGGAATGCAAAGACAGAAATTGCAAACTCTTTTAAATACTGGCCTCTGGAATTCACATAATGTCCCTTCTGGCATGTCCTATTGGTCAAACGAGTCACATGATCAGCCTAACTTGAAGGTCTAGAGAAATAGACTCCACTTCTGGATGAAAAGAACAGCAGTCATATTGCACAGGGGCCTAGATGCAGGGATTAGAGGGATCAGTGGCCATTAAACAGTCTACCCCATCTGGTTACAAAGTCAACTTCTCTGTTCAGAGGGCAGGTAGATATCTCATCCCAGGCATTTGAAATGGCAGATGCCCAATGTCAGTGTATGTCAAGCGTTTGAAAAACACCTTGTATAATACCGTAAATATTCCATACAACTTTCAGGAAGATAGATAACTAATCTAGGACTGTGGTAAATAATTTATTCCTGATCAAATCAAGACCTTAATGTCATTAGCTTCATGCTTCATGCTTCCATACAATATTTTCTGTTGGGTGGCAGCAACCTTGGTGTCTTGTAAATTAGTGGCTCAGAATTCACCAAAAGCTCACCATAGGACTATTGGGCCATCATTTCTAAACTGAACAGTGCTTTAAATATTCTCTTAAGCAAGTACTATATGCCAAGAAAGGTGATATGATCCTTAGATGGAAATATATATATGTATACACGAGTCGCAAAATGAAATGGTAGAGATATTCCCGGGGTTCTTTGAGAGAACAGAGGAAAGGAGTCTCATCTCCCCCAATCTGAAAGATAATTTAACTGAAATGATGATTTGTCCTCCATAAAGATACATCCTTTTTCTCTATCACCTTTCCAATTATATATTTTTTTAATGTCAGATTATACCCTATTGAAATTACAACTAAAAACATAACTTTTTAACCAAAGTAATGTAAACAGAGAAGGCTGGGCAAAATTAAGATCCACTTTACGTTATCTAAATTCCAGTGACAGCGTCTACATTTTATATCATAGTAAGCTTTCACTAGCTATGTCTTGATGTATGTAAAGATAGATAAATAACAGAATTAACAGCATTTATTTTGCCTCATTCAAAGATCCCCATTATTTGTGCTATAAATAACGCTGGTCATTAATACTTGTCTACAAACTGTAAGTACTTTTTAATTATATCTCATTATGGCAAACACCTACAAAACACAGCTTCCTGTCCCTTTCCTTCTAGGTAAGGAATCTCTAGATTGCAGAGAACTTCATTTCCTACACTTATGCATATATCTTTGTGTACTAAAAGTGGAAGATTTCTTTCCATTTTAAATGTTTCCCTTGGACAATGATCAATTTTTTTTGTAAGTGGTGTTTTATCTTTTAATTCATTTTAACTGCTTGAAATGGACCAGCTGCAGAGTGGGAAGTGTGTTGGCATTTATCTGAAGTCTTATCTTTATTAAATCGCTTGTATTATTACACTACATAAACAACTTAATAAACACAGCAAATACTTATCTGACTGGAGTCAGTAAGTCTATTGAGCCAGCCAATTTACTCTTAATTTTCTGAAAAAGATAAAACCCTCTGTATCAGTTGAGTCACTGGGGAAATTAAGTCTTCAGTTATCAAATCTGTTACCAACTCTGAAGTACCCCCCATGAGTACTTGGAGAGCTTTTGATTCTTTCTTTTCTATAGACACCCAATGGAACTGTATAGTGAATTTTCTACTCATTCCACCTCACAACTGTAAACACAGCCAGGAATGTTTCTTTTTCCACCCTCCCCCCAATACCCTAATAACTTTCAGTTGCCCTTTGCCACACTAAAGGATATACTATCAAGAGATTACTTTGTTTTCTTCAAATATTTATATTCACATTCATAATGGAAGAACAATGAGATGGGATCTTCCCAAATTGAAATCAAGTGAAAAGTATAGAATGTTCTCTGTGGTCTAAAGCTGGGCTATCCAATATGGTAGCCACTAACCACACTAAAATTTAAATTAATTTAAAATTTCAGTTAATAAAAGGAAATGAAATTTAAAATTCTGTTTGTCGGTCATACTAGCCACATTTCCAGTGCTCAGTAGCTATTGGATATCACAGAAATAGAGCATTTCCATTATCACAGGAAGTTCTATGGAACAGTGCTGGTCTAAATAATATAGAAAATGACTTCAACAGTCTAAACACCTTCATTTTGTTTCTGTTCTAAGGCTATTACTTCCAATTGTATTTTAAGGTAGTTTTTATTGCCTCTTTTATTTATTTATTTATTTTTTGAAACAGGGTCCTGCTCTGTTACCCAGGATAGAGTGCAGTGGCATCATCATAGCTCACGGTAACCTCAAACTCCTGGGCTCAAGTGATCCTTTTGCCTCAGCCTCCTGAGTAGCTGGGACTACAGGCAAGTGCCACCACACCCAGCTAATTTTTCTATTCTTCGAGAGACTGGGGGGTAGGGGTTTGGGGTCTCAGGATCTCATTCTTGCTCAGGCTGGTCTCAAACTCTTGGTCTCAGGCGATCTTCCCTCCTTGGCCTCCCAGAGTACTAGGATTACAGGCATGAGCCGCTGTGCTGGCCTTATTGCATTTTTTAATACGAAAAAGTACATTGAAGCCTCTTTTGTCCCTCTTATTAATACAATTTCTTTCATTACCTGAGGGAATTGCTGTCCCGAAGTGATAAAAACCTTTCCCAGCCACGTTTTAGAAGTCTACTGAGCTATCCATTTCGCCACAGAGGCACCTCCAGCCATGTTTTAAAAATAGATATTTTTCCTAAATAAAAGTGCATTCATTAAGGAAGAGTAGCATCTTAAAATTATTATTAACATTTTTCACTCAAAACTTTAATTTAGAAATTATTGCAAGTGAGTAGCTTGTTTAGGGTTCTCAGGTCATTCTATATGCCACTGCATGCATGCCTCCTATTTACTTAGGTGTATTTGATCTTAGATACATTTTTAAAATATTATCCCTCTCACAAATAGCCTTTGATATGGTTAGGTGGTCAGTATAGGAAGGGATAATGGAATAAAAATTATTATTTCATTTGACGAGGAGTTATTTCTGTCTCCTATTCCTCCTCACGACCAAACCCCCAGTACCAAATAAAGCCCCCGTAATCAGGTCCTGTTAAACATAAAGGCATCTATGCTTCTCTTCCCCAGATACTGTTTATTTAAGACAGTAAACAATGCAGAGATGAAAGTCATAAGATAATAAAACCTGGCAGTGAAAAGAGAGAATTAATAATGTTATCTTGGCAAAATTCTAAGTAATGCTTCTTAAACTTACTTTTTACTCTGCTGGAGGGCAGGAACCTGACCTCTCACATGTGGTGGAAGGTGCTTCAATAAACCACCAACTTGCCCTCTTGGAGAACAAAAAAAGGCACCTATTTGTTTTTTTAATGTTCAGATTAGGCGCTTGAGTGCTTGTAGTATCAGGTCCGGCTCTGTCTCCTCCCTGTGAGTTGTACAAGAAAGTGATGAATATTCTTAGTTTGAAGACGGAAGGGCCGTTCTCGGTCATCTCTCATAGAGAGCCACACAATGCGCTGTTTTCCTCGGGTCCTGTTCTGCTCCCGGCTGGCTACCTGTTTGGCAGCCTCGCTGAAAACAGCCCGTCCACACAATCAGAGGCTGCTGGTTTTAAGGTGATTGTATGCCAAGTGTTTTACGTATCTTATCTTTTTTAATCCTCATAGAAATCCTCAGGGGAATGTACTATTTGTATCCCCAGTTCATCTGTGACCAAGCCAAAGCTCGGAGAAATGAAGAAATGGGCAAAGATCGTGCAGCTAGGAAACAGCATTAAATTCAAGACACTTGTCTGAAGTCAAGGTTCTCTAAGCCACGCCAGTTTATTTAATAAATAGTTATTGCATGAAATATTTTATTAAATGATTCAGAAGAACTAGGTTCTAGTTTCAGTTTTGACCAAACTGGCTATGTGAACCTGGCAACAAAGTTAATGTGTTCAGGTCTTTCTAGTATTTTATTAAAAAAACTTTAACCCCTAGGGCCCCCCTGTCTCACCTATACAATTGGGGGATCAGCATATATAGTCTCTAAAGCCTCTTCCAAGGTTAAAGTTGTATGAGTTTAAATGACAGCATCATTAACAAGTGTTGATTAAGATACTTTGATTATAATAAGACCTCTACAAAAGATAGAAAAAAACTCCCTATTCTCAAGGATCCAATAATCTAAATTAAATGTCCGTAAGTGACAAATATAAAAGACCAAATGAATACTGAAGCTACAAATAAAAATAAATACTGGAAAATATAAACTATAATTTAATTTTCAGTTAATACATTGACAGATTGCCTTATTTTTAACAAATGAGACTATAAGCTCCATGAAGGCAAGTGATACTGTTTTTGGTTTGCTTCTCTCCATGTATACCCAGTACCTAGAATTATGACTCACATCAAATGATCATTCAATAAGTATTAGTTGAGTGGACATATGAGTGAATGAATATACTTTATTAAATAAACAGGGTAACAATGTCCTTCATATCTTAATGCATTGCCTTTTTTTTCCCCCTTGAGACAGAGTCTCACACTCTTGCCTGGGCTGGAGTGCTGTGGCGTCAGCCTAGCTCACAGCAACCTCAAACTCCTGGGCTCAAGTGATCCTCCTGCCTCAGCCTCCCGAGTAGCTGGGACGACAGGCACGAGCCACCATGCCCGGCTAATTTTTTCTGTTTTTAGTTGTTTTGGCTAATTTCTTTCTATTTATAGTAGAGACGGGAGTCTCACTCTTGCTTGCGCTGGTCTCGAATTCCTGAGCTCAAGTGATCCTCCCGCCTTGGCCTCCCAGAGTGCTAGGATTACAGGCATAAGCCACCGTGCCCAGCCAATGCATTGCCTTTTAGGGTGCTGTACAGCCTCTTGGCCAGAAGGAAAAATAGTCAATAAAAGTATGAATTACTAATGTCAGTTTATAGAGATTAAGAGACTGAGTTTTATATCTGTTCATTTACATATACAAGGAAGAGAAGAATACCTACTTTAACAGGCTCTTGGGAGAGTTTTTCAAGTTGTTTTGTTGATTTGTTTGTCATTAAAAGGTCAGATATCCTGTTCTCCCCCAGCTTGATCTTGGGAGAAGCCAGTGAATGACTTTGGAGGATTAGAGGAGGAGAGATGCTACTAATACAGTGCTTACCAGAGAGAGCTACACAGTACTAAGTTCTATTACCATAGAGGCATTGGTGAGGGCTCTCAGTACCATAAAGTACCTGCAAGGGGGTGTGTCTCAGGCCATCCTTGGGGATGTGACGATTGTCCTCATCAAAAGTTCTCACCACTGTGGGGTGAGGGCCTGCTTTTGCAGTTTTTTACCTTCATTTTTGTGTATTGTCCAGGAAAAGGATTTGTACACCTCCCCTGAGACTCTGCTGTGCCCTATAGTAACTACGCAGACTACAACTAGCAAGCACCCCCAGCAGAGGACAGGGCATGACAATGTGATGGCTAAAGCCCGCATCCCATGTACTGGGTGGGACCAACTGATCAGGGAACCCATCTCAGTTACATTAGAGTTTCTAGATCCGAAATACTTCAGCAGATAATCTACACTCTATGTTTAGAAGAGAAAAAGGAACCAAAGCCATCGAAACTCTACCTGTCCATTCATCACGGGTTGACATCAAATATAATATTATTAAGTAAAAATTTCTACCACCAAAAAGATGAAAACAGCAAAATAGAATGATGGCGAGTGTTTATTGTAAATTTTTTATTTGCTTTTATGGCTAGTTGTAGTCAACATTTTTTAAAATCCTAACATTGTATGGAAAATGTTTAGAGTAACAACTTGACATAGAGAAATACCTTAAGAATCTTTGCCCATTTCCACATTTTATGAATTGAGAAACTGAGGTCTAAGTAGGTTAACTAACTTGTGGTAAGGTCAGGAACTAAATTCTCCTTTTCATTGTATACTTGGCTATTTCTCTGGCAAGGAGTTCATCTATTGTCCAGGAAACAGGGGTGCGTAATCACCCAAAGAGCTCAAAAATTTCCGACTGTGAGTTGTATTTTGATTTTCTTTGAACTCATCAAGCCATCTGTGAACCAAAATAAAATTGATTTACGACTTTACCTATAATCCCTGTCTCCCTGAAATGTATAAAACCAAACCGTAACCCAGCCACATTGAGTCCACTTGCTCAAGGCTTCTTGGGAGTGGCTCCGGGTCATGGTCCTCAAATTTGGCTCAGAATAAACTTCTTTCAAATATTTCAGA
>CAUYRT010056292.1:0-17279 GCA_963574885.1 Lepilemur ruficaudatus
CCCAACCAAAACACAACCCCCCCCTCAAAAAAAACCAAAACCAAAAACCCCCACCCCACCCCAAACAAACCCACAAAACCTAAAAAAAAAAAAAAAAAAAAAAAAAAAAAAAAAAAAGCAATAAAGTTCTACTTAACAGGATGAACAGAAATCCACCCCATTTATGAATTCTTTCAATAAATGTGAATGGCTTGAATTCCCCACTAAAGAGGAATAGGCTGGCTGAACAGATAAAAGAAATACAAGCCAAGTGTCTGCACTCTCCAGGAAACATATCTAACCCACAATGACTCAATCAGACTCAAGGTGAAGGGATGGAAAACAGTTGAAGCCACAGTAAAAAAATCTTCCAATAAAATGTTGTCTTGGACCAGATGGTTTCACAACTGAATTTTACCAGACCTCCCAGGAAGAACTGGTACTTGTACTGTAGAAATTACTTCATAACATCGAGAAGGAAGAAATCCTCCCCAACTCTTAAAGTATCCAAATGGGGAAAGAAGAGGGTCATACTATTGCTCTTTGCTGATGATATGATCTCATATCTAGAAAACCTCAAAGATTCTGTCGAGAGACTCCTGGAATTGATAAATTCAGCAAAGTCTCAAGTTACAACAAAATCAATGTACACAAATCAGTAGTACTCATATATGTCAATGACAGTCAAGCTGAGAATCAAGTCAAAGACTCAATACCTTTCACAATAGCAACAAAGAAAGTAAAATACCTGGGAATATATTTAAACAAGGAGGTGAAAGATCTTTACAAAGAGAACTATGAATCACTGAGAGAGTAAATTGTAGGTGAGGTAAACAAATGGAAAACATATCATGCTCATGGATTGGCAGAATCAACATTATTTAAATGTCTATACTATCCGAAGTGATTTACACATTCAATGCAATCCTCATTAAAATACCAACCTCATTTTTAGCGGATCTAGAAAAATTAATTCTATGCTTCGTATGGAAACAGAAAAGAGCTCGAATAGCCAAATCAACCTTAAGCAAAAAGAACAAATTGGGAGACATTGTTTTATCAGACTTCAAGCTATACTATAAGGCTATAGTAACCAAAATTGCATGGTACTGGCACAAGAACAGAGACGTAGATCAGTGAATTAGAACAGAGAACCCAGGTACAAAACCATCCTCATATTGCCATCTGATCTTTGACAAAGCAGACAATAACATACAATGGGGAAAAGAATCCCTATTCAATAAATGATGCTAGGAAAATTGGATAGCTACATGTAGAAGACTGAAAAAGGATGCCCAAACTATCACCACTCACAAAAATTAATTCATGTTGAATAATAATCTGAAACCTAAGGCATGAAACTATAAGAATTCTAGAAGAAAATGTTGGAGAAACTCTTATAGATATTAGCCTAGGCATAGAATTTATGAAGAAGATCCCAAAGGCAATCACAGCAACAGTAAAAATTTATAAATGGGACCTGATTAAATTAAAAAGCTTCTGCATAACCAAGGAAGGAATCAATAGAGAGAATAGACAAACTATAGAATGGGAGGAAATATTTGCATGCTATACCTCCAATAAAGAACTAATAAGTAGAATATACAATGAACTCAAGCAAATCAGCAAGAAAAAAATCAAACAACCCCATTAAAAAGTGGGAAAAAGATATGAACAAAAGCTTTTCAAAAGAAGATAGACTAATGGCCAATAACTGTATGAAAAAATGTTCAACATCTCTAATCATCAGGGAAATGCAAATCTAAACCACAATGAGATGTCACCCAACTCCAGTGAGAATGGCTTTTGTCTAAAAGTCCCAAACAGCAGATGCTGGCGTGGATGCGGAATGAAAGAAATACATATACACTTATACACTGGGATACTTATCTCTCAGATGGTAAATCTTTCCTTGCTTCACCATTCAGTTTCAGGAGGGTGGGAGGCAGCAATTAATCATGCATGGACTTAACAAATACAATGTGAATCTGTCTATCTGTCTGTGTGTCTGTCTCTCTCTTTTAATTTTACAGATGGGGATTGCTCTGTTGCCTAGGGTGGATTTGAACTCCTGAGCTCAAAGAAAAAAAGAAAAATGGGACCACAAACCAGTACATTTCTATGAAAATTAGTATGGAGATACCTCAAAGAACTAAAAGTAGACCTACCATTTGATCTAGTAATCCCACCATTGGGTATTTACCCAAAGGAAAGAAATTTATTTTATCAAAAAGACACTTGCACTAGAATGTTTACTGCAGCACAATTCATAATAGCAAAGATGTGGAATCAACCCAGTGCCTATACATCCATGAATGGATTAATGAAATGTGATATATATATATATATATATATATATACACACACACACATATATATATATATATATACCATGGAGTACTAGTGGGCCATAAAAAAATGGTGAAGGTTGTAACAACCTGGATGGAACTAGAGACCATTCTGCTAAGTGAAGTATGGCCTATACATCCATGAATGGATTAATGAAATGTGATATATATATATATATATACACACACACACATATATATATATACCATGGAGTACTAGTCGGCCATAAAAAAATGGTGAAGGTTGTAACAACCTGGATGGAACTAGAGACCATTCTGCTAAGTGAAGTATGGCAAGAATGGAAACACTAACACCACATGTACTCATTATTAAATTGGAACCAATCAATTAACACTCATGTGCACATATGGAAGTATAACTCAACAGAAATCAAGCAGGTTGGAGAGGGGAGGACACGATGGATAAATTCACACCTAGTGAGTACAATGCACACTTTCTGGGTGATGGGCACAATTATAACTTTGACTCAAACTACATAAAAGCAAATCATGTAATCAAAATGTTTGTACCCCCATAATATTCTGAAGTAAAGAAAAAATCAGGCAAGTTCATCCACACCCACCAATCATTGCAAACATGTCCGAGTGGTACACAGACTCTTCGTTTTCATGTCCCCTTCTCAGGCCAGATCTATACAGGATGCCTGCTATGGCCAAGCCAAAGTAGGCCCCAAAGGCGTGAATGGTCATCGATGCTCCAGTATCAGAGGCCTGAGGAGACAAAAGGGCATTCGTGTAAATAGAGATGAATGTGAGTCTCCTTATAGGAGAAAACTCAATGAAAGTATTGCTTCATTAGTTAAAAATAAAGAAATAAAGAGAGAAAGAATGTGTCAGAGAAAGGGGGATAAACTAGGGTAGTAAAATAGAAAAAGTACAGGCTTTGGAGCCACACAGAACTGGCTTTCAATTCTCCATCAGGTACGTCCTTGCAATGTGACTTTAGACATATTAGTAATTTCTCTGAATATGTTTCCATAACATGGGAAAATATTACCCACTTAACAGAGTTGGGGTGAGACTTAGATGGGGTAGTGTTTATATAGTGCTAGGTCCTTAGCAAGATCTCAATACATTCTAGGGTACTTCTCCAGGTGATGGAGCTTCTCCGTGAAATATGTATTGCACTCGATATAAAACGAAGATGATTGACATTCACTTGACATTGCAGTTAAAGCTCACTCAATTTCTACTCAATACTTGAAGCTTCAAAAAGTCATAGGTTTTCACTGCTATATGATGACCTGAAAGCCGGCTAAGGCCCAAGATTCATTTAAAGAAATATATTTTAGGTCCCTCTTCAGGACATGGTATGGATTTGACCCAGTTTTCTATGTTTCCTGTCTCCAAAGTTCAGCATGCCAAGCTCTACCTTTCCCTGTATTTATAGGCAGGAAAATTATACCAATTTATATATTTAAAATTTTCAAAGTAGCTCAAATTGAAGTAAAAAGGGTCTCCTGGTTGTTGTTCCTTCTCTGACTAGGCATGGACAGACCCAGTCCCCTTGAAGATCTGCACTTGGTTGGAATGAGTCCAACTATTCTCCTAAAATATTTGACCTTTCTAGCAACCTTTAGCCTCCTAGCCACACTTAGTCCTCTCCTAGCTGGAAAATCTTTTCCTGCTTCATCATGTGGTTTCAGGAGTGTGGGGGGCAGTAATCAATCATGCTTGGACTTAACAAATACAACCTGAGTCTGTCTGTCTGTCTTGGTCATTTATTTATTTATTTATTTATTTGAGACAGAGTCTCACTCTGTTGCCCAGGCTAAAGTGTCGTGGCATCAGCCTAGCTCACAGCAACCTCAAACTCCTGGGCTCAAGCGATCCTTCTGCCTTAGCCTCCCTAGTAGCTGGGACTATAGGCATGCACCACCATGCCTGGCTAATTTTTTTTTTCCTATATATGTTTTGTTGTCCAATTAATTTCTTTCTATTTTTAGTAGAAACGGGGTCTCGCTCTTGCTTAGGCTGGTTTCGAACTCCTGACCTTGAGTGATCCTCCCGCCTCGGCCTCCCAGAGTGCTAGGATTACAGGCATGCGCCACCGCACCCAGCCTCAGTATTTTAATTTGACAAATGGGGTCTTGCTATGTTGTTCAGGGTGGATTTGAACTTCTTGGCTCAAGCAGTCCTTTGGCCTCAGACTCTTGAGTAGCTGGGACTACAGACATGTGTCACTGCTCCCAGCTTGTGCTTCTCTTTAAATGATCATGTGTTTGTAAGCAAAAGAACCTGCTCCATTTCTTCCTCTGGAGCCATAAAATTAGTCTTTATTCATCCAACACACATAGTTTACAGATCTTTGTTAATCTGACCTCCTTACCTTGGTGGCGCCACTTTGTACAGGTCAACTCCTTATACCTTGCTCCAACTAAAGGTTTTCCTATAGATCTTCATTACCAGCTCAAGACTGTATACTTGCTGTTACCTTGGGTTAAAGTTCATTTCTCCCTATCAGTTATTGAAAAACTCATGGGTACCTTTCAGGTCTGGCTTAATTGTTACTTTCTCAGAGAACTACTCCTTGATTCCACAATGTAAATTAGGTCTTCCAGTTACACTTTCCCATAGCTATCTCCCCCACACACATATTTTTCATAGTACGCATTGCAATTTATAATAATATTGATGTATGTATATTTGTATATTTTGGTGGGTGGGTGGATGTGTAATTATTTGTTTGATTTCTGTCTCCTTGACTAGATCACAAGCTCTAGAAAGACAGGGACCTTCACTATTTTGTTTGTCACTGAGTCACCAATACCTAGAAAGTTGTCAAAATATTTCCTGTTGAATTAAGTGTTACTAGAAGTCTAAATAAAAGAACAAAATACTGGAGAGCGGCCAGAAATATTCTCTTTATTTATCTGAGGGAATTGATGAAAGTTTCATGAAGGGGAAGAAATTTGACATAGGCCTTAACAAAAGCCTGTATAAGGCTTTATATAGTGCTATTCACCTAGTAGTTGAAATATAAACAGGAATTGGTCATTGATAGACAATACATGATAATAAAAAAGAATTGTACAGTTAGAAAAATCTGGGTGTGAATTCAGACTCAGGTAAGTCATTTGGCATCTGTGATCACCAGTTTTATTGTGCATTAATGATAATAACAATAATACCTACCATACAATGTTGTGAAGATGAAATGAGATTATGTTCCTAAAACCCCTGGTTTACAAAAGGCACTCAATAAATGATGGCTATTATTAACACTACTATTTGCTATGGTATCACTCTCACTAAGGTTTTGCCTCTGTGTAGAGTGGGCACCTATTATAAGTTGTGGCCAGAAGCGATGCCCAAAGCTAGGTAAGTATAAATTCTCTCTTACCTGAAATATCTCACCAACCAGATATTCATTGTAAGCAAAGACAGCAATTTCTATAATTGTCATGATCAGCATTTGGACTGGACTCGTTTTTCCCAGGACTGCTCCAAAAGAAATCAGAACTGTGACTGTACTGAAGTCTGCATTTATCATGCTGAGGGGAAAAGAAAGAATAAAGTGAAGTGTAACACACACCCCAAATGAAACTGGGAGTTGTGATGAGCTATAGCGTCACCGTATCCCAAGTGCGAGCCCCTCTCCCACCAGAGCTGTACTCTGCCTCCGCCACTTCCTCATCTCCCCTCTCTTCCTTTCACCACGTACTTTTTAGTTGCTCTACTTTTTAACCTTTACTTACCAGTCCTTCATCTCATTTAGAGTTTCACTTTATTTTTGTTGATATGATAAGTGAATTGTTTCTTAGAGGGTTTGTTTACGACAACAAGAACACACGTTTACATTTGAAAAACGATCTTCAGAAAATAACTAATGGTAGATTTTTGTTATGGGACGAGATGTCTTGTGCTCTTAAAGTGAAGCCAGAGAAGTTACAGACATGAATGTATGATCCAGCTCAGTAGAGCAAGACATTGACAGGGATCCTTGGATTTCAAAAATCCTCTATTGCCTAAGGGAGACAATTTGCCAGCCAGTTCAGAGCTTGAAGGACAATGGACTTGCAGGGAAATATTAATAATTTATCTGAAAATAAAATAGTTGAAAAATAACGAATTGTCTTGGTCTGTTTGGGCCACTATAACAAAATACCATGAACTGGGCAGCTTACAAACAGCAAAAATTTATTTCTTACAGTTCTGGAGGCTGGAAAGTCTGAGATCAAGACACTAACAGAAGATTTGGTATCTGGTGAGGGCTTCCTTTCTGGTTCATAGATTTTTTTTCTTTTAGCTGTGCCCTTACATAGTGGAAGGGTTAAGGAGTCTCCCTTGAGCCTCTTATATAAGGACACTAATCCCATTCATGAACTTTACACCTTCATGCTCTAGTCATTTCCCAAAGGCTCTGTAAGTATCATAACCTTGGGGGTTAAAATTTTACCATATTAATCTGAGGGGGACACAAACATTCAGACTCTAGCAAGAATGCTCACTTTTCGACTCCAATGTGGATTGTCTGTCCATAGCTGTGCAGGACACCTCGCACAATAGTGCCCCATTGGAGGCCCAGAGCGGCGATGAGCAGGTTGATACCCACACTGCTGAAGCTGTATTTCTTCAGGAAGGTCATGAGAAAGCCAATCCCAACAAATACCATAACATGTACATCTTGGAATACTTAAAAAGAGCAGAGACAAAAAAAAAAAATCTGCATTAGAAGACCATGATGAAAGTGTTACATTATAGTATACCCATTTATTAAATGCTATCAACTTTACATAAAACATTGCATAAGGAGAGCCTGCACTGGAAAGCAAAAGGCTGGTTCCAGGTCCGAGCTGGTTATTTACCAGCCATGAGACCTTGGCAAGTTATTTAGTAGTTGAGACTTTTTGGGGAAAACTATGCACAATCACATTAATACCAGTATGCCTTTCATCCTTTCCTCGAGGAATTTTTCATTATTTTCCACCCTGTGAAAGATCTGCAGAGCACACCGTTAACATCACCCCCTTTTGCAGACTTTCCCAATACTCCCAGGGAAAATAATATTTCCTCTTGTCATTTACACAGCTTTCTGTATATACCTCAGCTTTATCATTTGTCATGTAGTATTAGCATTTATTTAGCGTGCACCACACTGTAATAGTTAATTAGTCAACGAGGTGTTCATTTTCTGTCCTAGATCGGGAGTTTCTTGAATGAAGGAGTTGGGAGACATTCATCTTTTGCTCCCCTGAATCTGGCATGATAGCCTGCATATGGGAGAAGAAGCAATAAATGATTGATGGACGAATGAATAAATGAATGAACTACAGCCTCTATTTATCAAATGTATATAATAGCACCAGCCCTGAAAATCTTGCCAGATCATTCTTTGAATCATAGGGGATAATGTCTTCGTTAGCACTTCATAAACCATGAAGCACTGAACAGACATAAAAGCTGTATCCTTTTGCGGAACAAATACTTCACTTAGCGTCAGGGGCTATGGGTTCAGGTCCCCCAATTCAGTCTCATGATTGTGTGGCCTTGAGTGGGTCATTTATTTCTGTGAGCTTCGGTGTTTTCATCTGCAGGATTGAAACAGCCCTATTTCTCACAGGATTACTCTGATTGGGCTAAACTGTGTAGGGAATTTGTATGCAGTAAAGTCCTGTAGAAATAAAACGTGATCAAAGGCAAGATGGTGAAAACATGGGCTCTTCCTTCAACAAACTTATAACTTACTGAAACATGTATTTGGATGAAACTTACACAAAATTGGCATTTTTGCATTGAAAGTAGTTGGACACTAAAAATGGTCAACTGTTGGCAATTTCTTACAGTTCATTCTAGTAGATACACAAAACAAATTGAGATCAAGTTGGGAACAAATGCAAAACCAGGGAAAGAAAATGAAATATTTAAGTGTTTAATTAGTGTTAACCATTACTGCCAGAGGTTTAAGCAGAAATAGGCATGAGGGAGGACATGCCTAGAAAAATATATTCCAGAAGAAACTGATATTAGAGGTCAATTAATTTGTCCGAAGGGTGGAGTCAGCATTGGAAGTCAGGCTTGATGCCACCGGTTTCTCCTATTCATTGGTCACTGCGGGAGCATAAAGACAAACAAGGTAGAGCTCTGGCCTCCCAGGCAGGTGGAGATAAGTCACTACCCCTTGGGTCCTTTCCACCTCTGTTCTGCCACCAGGCTTGCGAGGCCACGTGTTTGAGGGTGAAACACTGTGGCTCCCCAAGTAGGCTTGTCTACTATAGTGGATGCTGGGATGCACTGCCCAGATCCCCCATTCACAGAGAAGGACTTGTTCCTCCCCTTTCTCCTGTTGTTGGGAATGCTGCCAGATGACAGCCCTAAGCTTGCAATTCTCTCTGGAAATGCTCTTGTTTTGCTCAGGGTCACAGCTCTGCCCCAGGATAGTTTGTACCCAATGACTAATTCACATGAACATCCCTTTGTCTCAGGAAAGGACAATGGCAGCTGGACAATCCCAGCTTCAGAGCCTCCTGTGGGGTCAGCTGAGGACTTCTCTGTCTGTACAAACCCTCCCCGCCAGGTGCTGATTCGCATCCTATACTTACCCAGGGACTAGTAGAACTGGGACTTTACCTGACCTGTTGATGGGCTTCTACACTTAACATCAGCCTATTTCCTTTTGATGTTTGAAATACAGATGACCAAATATATTCATTTTTCTTTACAAATTGCTTTGCTACCATTGAATTTTTATATGCAAATATTTAATTTAGATGGTAGGTTAGGTTGGAGGGAAACTTAGCGAATATGCCTGACTCTTCCTATGATTTTACTAAACTCCACTTGACTCAGTTTTCTCCTTCTTTAAGAAAGGTTTGGATTAGATGATGTCCAAAGTGTCTTCTAGCTGTACAATTTATTTTATTTACTTTATTTTGTTTTTTGATTAGGACCCTAAGAGCCAGAGAAGTTAGGTCAATGGTTTATAGTCACAAAGCCAGAAGACAAAGACTAAGTTTTATTTATTTCATTTTTAAAAATTACACAAAATTATTTTCCTAAATTTTTTTTTTCTTAGAGCAGCCTTTTTTTTTTTTTTTTTTTTTGAAACAGAGTCTCATTCTGTTGCCCTGGTTAGAGTGCCGTGGTGTCACCTTGGCTCACAGCAACCTCAAACTCTTGGGCTCAAGCGATCCTCCTGCCTCAGCCTCCTGAGTAGCTGGGACTACAGGCTAGTCAGGAGGCTGACCAGCTATGGTAGCTATGCCCCCATGCCTGTCAATTTTTTTTCTATTTTTAGTTGGCCCGCTAATTTCTTTTTTTCTTTTTTTAAATAGAGGCGGGGTCTAGCTCTTGCTGAGGCTGGTCTCAAACTCCTGACCTCAAGTGATTCTCTGCCTCTGCCTCCATCTCCCAGAGTGCTAGGATTACAGGCGTGATTTATAGCAATCTTGTTCCCTATGTAATCCACTGATTTTAAAGTGTGCAGCCATCAATTCATTTTAAAAAATGTTTCATATAATTTTGTTATGTCTCACACAGGGAGTAATTATTCTGCATATTCCATCCCTCTTTCCCTTTGATGAAAAAACAGACATTTTTTAGAGGTGGGGGGAGGAATTTCATGTATTAATTGTGCTTCAATATTTTTTTTTGTCTTTTTTCCCCTTTTCCGATCTAATTGTTGTTACTGCTTTTAGCCACAAGAGGGCCTAAGAACCTAATCTACTATTTAAGTTGCTGAAGAGAGCT
This sequence comes from Lepilemur ruficaudatus, assembly GCA_963574885.1. NCBI lineage: Eukaryota > Metazoa > Chordata > Mammalia > Primates > Lepilemuridae > Lepilemur > Lepilemur ruficaudatus. The sequence continues at coordinate 10,038 of CAUYRT010056292.1, forward strand.
TACAAAGTTGTGAAGGCTGTATAGACAGATCTTGATTCTGTAGGAAGTGTATGAATAAAAATGTTTGTTTATAAACAACCATGTATTATCTTTCATCCTGCTTTAAGGGTATGTGGGTGGAGACCAGGGAGAGGGCTACAAGTTCAGTTTTGTGGTGCAAGGCAAGAAATGAAGGATCCACTTTGTAGAGATAAAGGGGATTTTTCTAGGGGTTTGCATTTTGGGGAAGCCTTTCAACAGATTTTAGGGATTTTCAAGACTTGTCTAAATCCCTGATTCTCAACAAGGGTGATTTTAGCTCCCAGAGTACATTGGACAAAGTCTGGAGGCGCTTTTGGTTGTTGCAAGTTGAGGGGCTGGGGTTGTCTGCTATGTCTTGAGAGCAGAGATGTCCTGCAGTGCACGGGGCAGATTCCCACAAGAAATTTTTTGGTTCCAAACGTCAACAGCGCTGCTGTTGAGAAACCTCCACCTAAGTTAAACTATGCTTTTCAGGGTTCAGCGTACTATAAAACTTTCCTTTTCTTTACACATTTTAGACCAAAGGAGAAAATGCTCGCTTGGTGTTACTTAAGAATTCTGCCCAGGAGCACAGCAAATTTCACTCTTTGTTTTGAGCCACAATCGTGGGAGATGGAAACAGGTGCCCAGTTTCTTCTTGTTCCCTTCTCCCATTTCTTGCTGTTCCCTGAGATCATAGTAACATTGTGTTTTTATTTCATACATTTTTCTGAAAATGGCTAACAGAAAATAAATGGGGATACTGAAAAATATAAAAGTGGAGAAATTTGAAGGCATTAGAATCCTACAGTGCTCAGAATTCCTGTCTCCTGGGCCAGGATAAGTTTTGCCCTTTACATTTTAGGGAAGTATCACTAAACGAGAACACGGTGTTAACCCTATAACAGTAAGTAATTCATATTCCATTTGAAATGCTTACTAGCTGTGTGCCCTTGGATAACCAACAAATCTCTCTGAACCTCAGTTTCCTCATCTGTAAATGGGAATAATTCCATTTCATAAGACTCCCATGAGGGCATGGATTTTGTCTTATTTACTTCCTCGTATCTCCAGTACCTGGAACAGAGTAGATACTAAATAAATACAGAAAACACACACACAATTCTAGTGTAGACATAACACGCAGTAAGCTTTTATGTTTCAGTATTGCTATGTATTAAGATTATCAAATTTAGGATCCATATGAAGGGAGGCCACAATATTCGGACATTTTCAAATAGCCAGACCTGTTTCTTTGCCTACTAGTTGATGACATACATGGAAAAATCCCATGTTGTCAGCTGTGTACAAATAGGTTTCATCCATATATGAGAGACTTTAAGCTTCCAGTGCTGTATCTTGGAAATCTTCAGCAATTGCTTTGAACTCTACAATTTGTTCAGAATATGGCAAAATAAGATCACTCGCCTTATTTTCACTGAGTAAAGTCATTAACCCACAAAGAATACATTCTTGCCTTTTAAAAGTTGACTGATGTTAGTGGAAACCAAAAAGTATTTTGACAAATCTGTTGGCCACAGTAAGTTCGTGTAGACAGATCTAGCCTAAATTCCTACCTGCTAAACAACACTGCTCACATAATGTAGTGGTTAAAGCACAGGTTTTGGAGGCAATTATGACATCGGTAATTTCAAAATTATAATTTTCTATATCTATCACTGTACTCCTTTTTATTAGCAGGCATCCTTCTATAAAGAAGAATTTCCCGCTTCTCCCCTTTCTCTCCCCCCTTCTTTTTTTTTTTTTTTTTTTGAGGCAGAGTCTGGCTGCGTCACTCTGAGTAGAGTGCCATGGTGTCATCATAGCTCACTGCAACCTCAAACTCCTCGGCTTAAGAGATCCTCCTGCCTTAGCCTCCTGAGTAGCTGGGACTACAGAGGCACACCATAACACCCAGCTAGTTTTTCTATTTTTCATAGAGATGGGCTCTTGCTCTTGCTCAGGCTGGTATCCTGAGTGCAAGTGATCCTCCCTGCTCGGCCTCCCAGAGTCCTAGTATTACAGGCCTGAGCCATCGTGCCTGGCCCCTTTTTCCTTTGTGTGGAATGTTTCTATGGGCTCACTGAATCCATTTTTCTTGACTTCAATTTCTATTACCATCATATCATTATAATCTTTAGTGCTCCATTTATTCCTAACTTGGCCAATTGGTGCCCCTTCAAGCAGGATCCTATGTTCTTTTAACATGATCCTGTTAGTCTTTAAGTACTTGGCTTACCTTGTGCTTTCTTTGCCTCCCGACCTGGAATCAGCAATTTTTCCCATGAGCCCCTGAGTGGGAGGTTTGGGTCATAGTCATGCCCATTGCTTCCACTCCCTTTTAAATAGACAGAGCTATTCAATTCAAAGGCAGCTTATGAGTTCTGCTGGGAACTGGTATCTTATTCTTAGGTCATATATTATAGACAGTGTATTAAGTGAGGAACAATAACAATTCCAGGTAACAGAATGGCAGCAATGAATTTCCTAGGAATTGCTTACACTGCACAAATCAGTTACCCTTTGCCTGTAACATGAAGATTTGCTGAATCTTTCAGTGAAAAATAAACTGAATAAATATAGGGACAGATTCTTAAATGTAGATTTTTCAAAATAAATTATTGTACTTAATTCATTTATAGTATAGAATGTCATAAAATAATTTTGAGTGCTGTGCAGATCCTTTGCCGGCTTACCTATATCCTCAGTCCCAAAAGTGGGATCCGGAGGCATCTGGGTGTCTTAGAGACACTTTCAGAGAGTCTGAGAGATTATAACTATTTTCATGTTATTTTCTTTTCCACCCTGATGATATTTACAGATGGTACGAAACAATGGAATGTAAAACTGCTGGCACTTGAACATAAATGAAAGCAGCAGCATCAAACTGGAACAGTAGTCAGGGTTCTTCACCACCACAAACTTGCAGGGGGAAAAAGTCAGTTTTACTTAAGAAATCCTAGATGACGCAGTAAAAATTGTTAATTGTTAATTTTATTAACCACTGACCCTCTCATACATGTCTTCTCAATATGTATGAATCAGCGTGATGAAATGCACATATACGTAAAAGACTACTGAAAAGTGGTCACATCTCAGATTAAAAGTACTTTTGTGATCGATTGAGTTGAAAACTGAACAAACAACTTTTTTAGTGGAATTTCATGTTACTTGACAGAAAGACTGACACATAAATTATGGTTTCTCAGACATGGGTATTTGGCAGACATCTTCCAAAAATTGCATGGAATGAGGCATCACTCAATTAAAAGAACTGACTATATTTATTGTCATGATACATTCTGAGTTTTTAAATAATTAGAATTTTAGAAAATTTGTGTCTGCCTGCAAGCTTATTAACTTCCTGATACTTCACAAGGCTTTTCTGGCAAGACTGTTGGTAATATTAACAAATATCCTTTTTTGATATTGTGTAACGAAATGTGTCAACATTTGAAAGATCTGTGTACTCAGTGAATCAATATTTTTCAGATGAACAATGCAGGGTATTACAAAATCTCATATGGGTAAAGGATCCATTCAAATTGCAAGACAGACTAAAGGAATTTAATGTCACAGAGTACAAAAAGATCATTGATATTGTTTTAACGTCCCTTAGATATTAAAGACCTAGCATCTGTAGAGTCTCTAACAAAATGTAAACAATCATACAAGGGCATTTTCTTTAAATTCTAGTTTCCTCCAGTTTGTGTACATGTTAGTAAGGATTACTTGACAATCATGGTCAAGCTTCAGTCCTTGTCAAATTATTTGTCTCAACAGAGTGACCAACACTTTGTTAGGTATCATGAAAGCCAAAAACCATAGAGTATAGCCAGTTTCTCAAATGAGTGTCTCAGGGTTCATTCATGATATGAAACATGATATTCACATATGCACACACTTTGATGATTGTGCCTAGGGATGTGTGCAACTCCAAGGGTTGTGTAGCATCATTTCTTTCTGTACTATTAAAAAAAAGCATAGCAAAATATGAGTGAGAGGAATAGAGAACAAGCTTGTATCCATTTTAATTTACTTAAAATATAAGTAAATATTCTACTTGTTTGTGGAAACCTCAAAACTTTCCCCACACTGCAACTGAGACCGATTGTAATGCACTTAGGCAGGAATTGAGTCTTCTCTATGCTTGAATCCCTGCACTTGGCACAGGGCATGGCACTAGGTTGGCATCCAAAATATTGATTTGACTTGAAGATGGTTTCTTAATAAGAAATACTAACAATCTGCTCTCCACTGACTTATGGTGTTACTCAAACTTTGTGTGAGTCAATTGTTTGAAACCTAGGGTTATATATATATATATATATATGAAAACAGTCATGTACTTTCTCAGGCTATTTATTCCACAAACGATTTCAACCAGGAATAATACAGCTAAACCAGAAGATTAAAACTAGTCAGAATTTTAGGTCTTGAGAGCCACCCTTACATAACAGAGAACTTTTAATTGTGTACAGACTGGGTTATGGAGAGCATTTTGAATGAATGAAGACTGCCTTCCATGTAAAATTTAGCTTTGTGGTGTTCTAGATGCATGGGGGGAAAGTTAATTAATCGCATGCAATGGATGTCTTGGGCTATTGGGAGTTAATTCTTTCACATAACCCTGGTTGATAAGGGGTGAAGGGACATTCCCCCTTGTCCAGAAGCATTTATTTCCCTAATCCTGCTTCATTTATAGCCATGGCATTTTATTATCATCTAAATGTGTGTGTTCGTGTGTCCATACATGCATATGTATACACACACATATACATCTCCTTGTTTATAGCATGTCTTCTCCCACTGGAATGTAAACTTCACAAGGACATGAACTTTGCCCATTTTGTCTGTTTTTCTTCACTGCATAAGGCCTACACATTGAACATTGCTTGACAAGAATTGGGAGCTTAACGAATATTTTCTTTATGAATCATAAGATGAATGAATTTCTACGTTTCCTCTAAGTGCCATCTAAGAAGGGTGTGATTACTACGCTATATTTTTAAACAGCTTTATTGAGATCTCACTGACATATAAAATTATGTATATTTTCAGTGTACAATTTGACATTTTGGTATACATATACATTGTGAAATGATCACACAATCATGCTAACGCATCCGTTACCTCTACATAGTTACCACTGTGTGTGTTTGTCTAGTGAGAAGATTTAAGTCTATCCTCTTAGCAAATTACAACTATACAACACACTGTTGTTAACTATCATCAGCACTAGATTTCTAGAAATTATTCATTTATTGCTAGGTTATTGAAAAATGACCATGTTTATTAACATCCCTCCAACTCAGTTTTTAATCTCAAATTCTGAATTGAAGTTTTACCTAGGAGCTTTGACACTGGAACTTAGAAAGTTCAGCTTAAAATAATGCAAATTATTATGCTTTTAAGGTCTTAAAATAATTTTATTTTAGTAACATTAATCTTAGATCATATTTTTAGCATTTCTTTCTTTTACTATATTTCATCTCTTTGTTTACAGTTGTACCAGACAGTGGAGTCTTAGACTAAAGGCTTTATGTTTGGTTTACCTTTGAACAAATTTCTGTAACACATACTAGGTACTCAACAAAAATATTTATTAAACAAATAAACGGATGAATAAGTGAAAGGTACAAAAGCATACAGAGGTGCACAAAATTCTGTTCGGTTTTATTGTTCTTTAACTTGTAAATTATAAAATTTAGTTAATCGAGAACTCTCTTGGACATCAATGCAATGTAAAGATAACTAGACTTGGAATCTGAGTCTCCAACTTACGATTCTAACTCTGCCCTTAACTTTCAATTTTGTATTTTTGCTAAGTCACTTGGTAGCTCTGGGCCATCATTTCTATGTGGAAATACTGTCATTATATTAACTCTTTCAAAAAATGTAGGAATAAAAATACAAGTGTCAAAGTGTTTCTAAAAAGCTTAGAATATGCCCTAAACTGTAATAAACATTGCTATTATTTTAAAATTTTTACATTTTCAAAATTGTTTGAGCCTCATTTGAGAAAAATAAACAATCTATTTAACAGTGATATACTTCCATCTCCCTTCTTGGTTAATGAGGTAGTGGATACGTCTGGCTCATAATAAGCACACACTAAATGGTAGTTATTATCCTCATATTTATTAACTGTTTTATAGTCTATCCTTCCAAACCTGAAACTAAATTTCTCCTTTCCCTCAGTCACCATTCTTGGAGAAGGATTCTGCTTTTAAAAAATTTTAGGTGCCCACACTTTTCTTTTCATCTCAAAGAAACAAAGTAACTTCCTTTCATAATATTATAAAATCTTGGGTACATTTTTTTGATTCAAACTCCATTGCTACATCATCCTAAATACACCTTCTTACACCTTAAAGACCCTAAGATATACAAATCCAGGCTCCCCTTCTTAAAACTCCATTTTTGGTCTCTCTTACAAAGTTACCTTTGGCTCTTTTTGGGGGTGTGGTGGCTGAAGGAATTGTGACTTTTATTCTCGCAGAACTAGGGACCAATTCAAGGGAAAAAGGTCATTTAGCAACAGGTAGGCAACACAAAAAACTGATTGATTTATTTTCAGCTTGTTGTGCTGATATTTTAATAGGTGCAGATTCTATCCAAACACCTTAGTCACAGAGAAGACGAGCAGATGCCACAACAGAAACATATCATTAATATAATACCCTTAGTACTCATGAGCATCATATAATTGTACAAGGAGCTGAAGAGCTTACAGTGTTCAAAGATTTCACATTCTGCGTACCCGAAGAACCAAAAAATGTATAAAAGTAGTAAATTGCCTACTCACGAGGATATAACTCAAGGAATCTGCCCGTGTCTGTTGGCTTGGTGGTGTTGAGCTGCTGGAGAGTATTTTGCTCCGTTTCATAGTGAACAAATAATCCAAATAAAACAATCATGCCAACCTCCAGGCCTAAGGCCATGAGAGGGAATTTGAACCTCATGTCTGCGGAGAAGGACAGAGACACACTGAGAGCTTCACAGGCTGTGAGGTGTTGATAAGAACAGAGGACTGCTCCGTGTGTCGAATTAGGCTACATGTTCAAGACATCCCAAAGACATCACAAGGAAAAAAATGAACAAGACTGGTTATGACACCACACCCACTGGGGAAAATTATGCTCTGTAATCTAATTGTTGTTCTAAATGCTGATTTGAAGAATATACCATGAGATTGGGAGAAGCCAGATGATGAAAATGGTCTATTGCACAGGTGTCTAG
>CAUYRT010056294.1:0-31180 GCA_963574885.1 Lepilemur ruficaudatus
AAGTGATCCTTCTGCCTCAGCCTCCCAAGTAGCTGGGACTACAGGCATGTGCCACCATGCCCGGCTAATTTTTTCTATATATATTTGGTTAGCCAATTAATTTCTTTCTATTATTAGTAGAGACGGGGTCTCGCTCTTGCTCAGGCTGGTTTGGAACTCCTGACCTTGAGCGATCCACCCGCCTCGGCCTCCCAAAGTGCTAGGATTACAGGAGTGAGCCACCGCGCCCAGCCCTTACACATAATTCTTTATTCCACTGTTATTGCCACTAGGTTTATTTTGCAATATATTAGATTATAAATTCCAAGATTACCTAAAATAGCAAAATAGCATAAAACATTTTTGCATGCCTACTTACAGTTCAAATTCATTATGTTAACCATTTTTTCCCACCATTAGAGAATGTAAAATAGCATAAAATTTTTCTTATTAAGTCTATCATAATCTAGGACCAATATAACTACGAAATCCTTAGAGCATCATGGCATACTTCTTTTCCCTTTGTACTAAAATCCATTAGTACCGTAAGAATAAAAAGCTTAATGAAATCCAATTCTTTGCCTTTAGAGACAAGGTTGAAGACGATGGAATCAGAAATTAAAAGAAAAATTAGTGCTATAAAGTTGTATTAATAACACTTTTCTCTTTGGCCAGAAGATCAGTTAGAACACTCTTCAAATAGAAAGTTTAAAATTAGCTGGAAAAAGAAAACGGAGGAGAATGAATTTGGAGAGTCCAAAACAGCTTCGATTGATTTAAAAGTTATTTTAAAGATAATTCTGGCTCTCAATAAAATTAGGATGATTAATTCGTCAAGCTGAATAGTCTATATCAGACTTTTACAACCAGGGTTCTATGAGACTCAAACTCTAAAGCTGTAAGGCTATAAGGCCCAACTTTTTGGCACCAGGGACCAGTTTCATGGAAGGTAATTTTTCCACAGATGTGTGTGTGGGGCGGGAGGGGAGAGGCGGAGCTCTCAGGCAGTGATGCGAGGCCAGGTTCCTATCAGGCCACGGGGTGAGTACTGGGCCTCAGTTTGGTGCTTGGGGACTGTAGCCGTAACGTATTCATTAGATGTGACAGATGTATACTTCCTCTATGGGCTTAGAACGGTACTAGTTATGTGCCATCTTTGGATGAATTGAGACAATAGTCACTGAAATAATTTTCTGTATTGTGTGGTTCAGATGAGAAACCAGAGGAAACCTATTGTTGTTGGTGGGGTCCTGTAGATTACCTTTTAAGCATAATTAGTATGACATTTGTAGAAAATGTAGGTTTTTTCAGAAGTGTGAAGCAAAGAGTGGATATGCCTCCCTTAGCTAGGCAAGACTACTGTAGGTTATCTAGGACACAGATAACATATTAGAAAATGTTTGAGGCCATTGTTCCAAGCACTGGCTAATTTTCCCACAGTACTTTCAAAATCTTCATGGTATAGTAATAAGGATTAATACTGCATGTAAAAGTTACAGCTAAGGAAAAAACTATTTTGTGTATTAACACCTACCATCTTACAGTAATAGACTTACTCTTTTTTCATAATGTTAAAGCTTTAAAACAAAAATTCTGGATGGTAAATGCCTGTGTAGTGTTCTTAATTTATAAACAAGGATGCAACAATCTTTTACTGTTTACCTGCTTAGCCTTAGAATACAAAAAATAAACAAAAAGGCAAAAATCTCCTCTAAAAGAGAAAAGTCTCCAAACAGACAACTAACTTTAACTCAAAATAACTAGATAACTACCTTGAGGTAATCAAAAGAATGTCTATGAAAAGTAAAAGCTACAAATAAACTAGAGAATAATTATTTAATATTATGATGGGAATGACGGGAAAAAGCCACGTATTATACACTTGAGAGCTATAACCTTAAAAATTATTTTTTGCTTTAAGTGGCATGTCAGATTCTGTATGTGTAACAGATTTTTGACTGGCAAAAGTTCTTCCTTTTACAAATTTCCCTGTGTATAAATTTTCAGACTGAGGTTGATATTTGCACATAGGCAACTTACAACATTAATAAAAGGTATTTCAGATAACAAACTTGTCTTCTATTTCGAAGATTTTGTCATCATTTAATCATTTGCATTTATAAAAAGGAGAACATCAAATAACTGCAGAATGGTAATGGAAAGCTGTGAAGTAATTTCATTTTCAGGGTTTAGAACTCTGAAAGGCTAAAGAGGTCATTATGTTCAAGAAAATGAATCTCCTTTTGCATCTTTCTATTGGCACGAATCAATATTGAGAAGATCATATTAACAGTAATACGCTTACCCCTTCAGCAACCTGGTACTTAATCACAGAGGAAGACATCTTCCTCTTTTATTTTTTTAAAAATAAAAATACCAATGTATGCATAATTTCTAATTATAAAAAGAAACAATGCTCATCTAAGATTTAGAAAGTAAACAAAAATTTAGGAAGTAAAAACAAACAAACCTCTCTCTTTATTATCTCACATCCCTATTCAGTATGGCCCCAATTTTCTGCTCTCTTTCATAGCAGATATCTTTATTTTCTCACCCCATATTCTCAAATCTACTCCAAGCAGGGCTTTGCCCATCTCACCATTCTATGAAGCAACGCTTGTCAAAATTACCAATGACTTTTATCTTGCCAAATCCCCTGGTTGATTCTTCATCCTCATTTTATTTCTCTTTTGCATTTGATATTGATACATTCAGCACTTTCCTCCTCCTGAGACAATTTATCTACTGAGTTTTTGTAATAAAACATTCTGGTTCCCCCCCCCCCCAATACACTTCACTGATCTCTCCTTTGTAGCTGCCATTAATGGCCCACGTTTCTTGACCCGATCATACCCCACTGAGCGCCAGATTCACACATTCAACAATCTACCTGACAGCCCCACAGGCACATGTCCGAAACAGAATTCTTGACTCCCCAAACTCAGCCACTCTCCACACTCTACTTCCCAGTCTTCTCGACCTTGGTAACAGCACCATCATCTACACTTGATCTTAGCCAAAAGGCCAAGAAGCGATAGCAGCACCATCATCTAACTAGTTGCTTAATCCACATAACTTGGAGTCATACTTGACCACACCCTTTCCTCATTCCTACATCCAAGTTGCATGCAGTTAACTAATGCAACCAGCCCACATTCTTTTCCCACCATATGGAATGGTGGGAATGCCTCCCCTTTTGGACTCAAAAACATTAAGCACTTTTAAAACCATGATGAATTATGAACTTCACCGTGTATTTAACTGCTTTTTTTTAAACCAAATTTTCTCTATGTATGCTAGGATTAATGAATTTTTTCCAGGTGAGTTTTGTTAAAATTTTCATTTTATGTTAATTGGAACCCTTGCAGAGAACTCTTTCTCACCTATTGATATTCCACTAGAAAGAGTAGAACTTTCAGCTTGGCCTCGAGATGGTGCATGGGGCTCCATGACGCTGTCATCTAACAGATGTCTCGGCCCTGCATTTGGGAATGTTGCACTCTTAAACTCTGCCGTGTTCATTTTATGAATGAAACTGGAAACAAAGAGAAATATTTTTCATATCTTTCACTACTGCTATTAATTTAGGATATAAAAGATACTCCAAAGATTTAGGATATAAAAGATTTATCTGCTATCCTGAACTTGTGAACTCTCATACCAATGAACATACAGATTCTACCTCAAACTTACAGTTTAGGGAAAATGTTTTAGGAAACTTGGCCATATTTACCCATATAACTACATCATACTTTAAATTCACCTTGAGTCTCAGTTCCATTAAAAAAATTATTTTCACATTCACTTTTGGAGAACAGTTATTAAATTTTCATAAAAATCATGGCAAAAGTGAACATGGATCAGCTTTTTGAAAAAAAATACTGCAAAACCAAAGAAGTTAAACAAAAAATCAGTTTCCCTGTTGTTGTATTTAGGAATGAAGAGAATAGTTTTTACAGATGTTAATTTATGACTTAGTTAAGAAAACTGTCTTGACATAAAATTTATAATTTAAAAAGAAAATGGTATATTGCTATCCTGATTTCACTTATGATAGCTCTCTGTAATGTACATTTATCTTCCCCAAATGAGTACACTGTTGAGGAAAGCTCATTTCAGGTAATTCATAATTTACGTAAAGGAAGAAATAAATGCTTTCAGGCAAACAAGATGTTTTACTGAATCAGAAAAAGGCTCATATTTTTTAAAAAAAGAAACTATGCAAGGACACTATTTTCTATTTAACTATTAAGGTAAACAGACAATAAATCCAACTACAAACAACTTAAAAATTTGAAAGATAAAACAAACAATGCTGACTTATAACCCAAGCTATGGCACTTCCTATGTCCATGTGGAATCAGGTTCCGAGGGGAGGGGGGTGTCTGGGGTAGCAAGGCTCCTTCAGCTGCCACACTTTTTCTTCCACTTTGTGGTGATGCTCCTACTTCAGGACCTGGGGTTAAATTAAAAACAGAGAGAGAAAGAGAAAGAGAGGAAATTTTCAAGTGGTTTCAAAGGATTATTTTATTTTTCATCCCTTGGTATAAAATACTAAATATGGTTTAAATTTTAAGATAATATTAATGTTAGTTCTATTTAATTGACTTGAAGGTGAGAAATATTTACTTTCCAAGTCCTAAAACACAAACTCCCAAACCATACACAATCCATTAATTTCTACCTATCTTATTTGTACTAAGTAGAGGCAGTGTGAATTTACATGGGAAGCAGCAGAATTAGAAGAGATACACTCATGATCTCACATCAGAGACAAAATCAGAAGCTAGGTCAGTGCTCCTTTAATTTAATACACTGCTTCTTTACTCCTAGTTTTAGCTTCCTATTAGATAAAGAATATGTAGGTTAAGTCAAGTACTCAAGTTAGAAATTAAGTCTACACTGATACTGTTCAAACTATGGGAATAAAATATAGAAGTCAAAAGTATGCAGATTTGCAAACTATTGCCTTAAGAATTAAAAGAAAAGCAAATTTAAGAGATTTAAACTTAAATTTTTTTCTGGCTGGAATGCTCTTCCCCATAGATACCGTCACAGTTTGTTTCTTCACATCTTATTAGATAAGGCTTCAAATATTTTTTAGAATATACAATATGAAGCTTAGTGCAAATGTGTACATTGGGAATTTTTAAAAAGGTACTTAGCAATGATTTCTTAAATAATGATTTCCTTTAATTTTATGGTTTTTTTTTATTATTTGTAATATATGCACAATATATAAAGCAACAAGGGACTATGATTTTTATATTTTTAGTACTTGGCCCACTATTAAACATTAACAAAAATTAAGTCACTAAAATTGACTTCTATAAAATTAAAATTAGAATTTCTATTAAAATTAATAGAATTTACCACTTAGACCATAGAAATTTCTGGTGTAATCAACCCTCACTGCCTCAGACAGTGCATTCTTAATAAAAAAAAAATGAATAGAATATTCATAAACACATTATCTATTATTTTCTATCTCTGCATCTATTTTCCTTGATTAGATAGCATATTTGTTTGTACATTACCGACAAACTACATGCGACTCATGCAACTTTTTAATTAAAAAACAAAGCCCTAAAAGTACTGACAGATTTTAATACCAAAATAAAAAGTTTTGCACACAATATAAGATGTGCTAAGTTTTTATTTACTTGGAGTATATTCTTATTAGGTATCTGATTTATTATTTGGTAACAAGAGAAAAGTATGCACTAACCTACTAAATCTTCCCTGGAAGCAGCAGAACGAGGTGTGCTTGTCCCTGGTTCTATCTTTAATGAAAGCCTGAATTTTAAAAAGACAAAACATAAAATGATTAACATTTGGCAAAATAATATTAAAGTCATATATTTTCTCACAAAAAGAAAGATTTTAATAAAATAATCTAAGCTGTATATTTTTCTTCAAGAACAATCTTTAAGATATTATATCTATCTCCTTCATATGAAGCAGATCTTATGGTTATTCTAGGAAATATTAGGGAGGAGAAAAACATTAAAAAGTTGTATTTAAAAATAATCTTGGCAGGGCATGGTGGCTCATGCCTGTAATCCTAGCACTTTGGGAGGCTGTGACAGGAGGACTGTTTGAGGCCAGGAGCCTGAGCAAGAGCAAGACCCCATCTCTACGAAAAATAGAAAAATTTGCTGGGTGTCGTAGCAAGCACCTGTAATCCCAGCTACTCAAGAGGCTAAGGTAGGAGGATCACTTCAGCCCAGGAGTTTAAGGCTGCAGTGAGCTATGATAACACCACTATACTCTAGCCCCGGTGACAGAACAAGACCCTGTCTCCAAAAAAACAAAAACAAAAAAACCTTGAGCCAGGAATGGTTGCTCACGCCTATACTGACTCAGCAGACTGAGGTGGAAGGATCGCTTGAGGCCAATTCAAGACCTGCCTGGGCAACATAGTGAGACCCTGTCTCTAAAAGAATGGAAAAAAGTAGCTGGTTATGGTGGTGCATGCCTGTAGTCCCAGCTACTCTGGAGGCTGAGGCAGGAGGATTGCTTGAGCCCAGAAGTTTGAGGTTGCTGTGAGCTATAACTGTGCCAACGCACCCCAGCCTGGGTGACAGAGTGAGACCCTATCTCTAAAAAAAGTTAAAGTAAATAAAAATTAAAAATCTCCTCAACTACCTCAAAGTTGCCAAACAATTCAACACATTTAAAGATATTTCATGAGGGCTGGGCACGGTGGCTCACGCCTGTAACCCTTGCACTCTGGGAGGCCGAGGTGGGAGGACAGCTTGAGGTCAGGAGCAGTAAACTATCATGATGCCACTGCACTTCAGCTAGAGCCACAGAGCAAGACTCTGTCTCACCAAAAAGAAAAAAAAGGAAAAAAAAGAAAAAGGAAAAAGAAAAGATATTTGATAGATGATTTAACTTGCCTGAGTTTATATTGACACCTACCACTTAAATTCAGGAACTTTCACATGTTATTAAATATATTATGCAAATTATTTCTAGAATCTTTACTAGATAGGCTATTGGTTTGACTGTAACACTGAAAATTTCAAAAACACCTTATTTAAAACTAACCACCCAACAAATCAATTAACACAATTCTTCAAAAGAAAGATCAATAAAAATAAAAAGGTTGTTAGCAAAATTCCTAGGAAATCCTTGTCAAAGTTTATTAGTTGGTACTCAAGTTCCATTTAGGATAATATATTCAGTTTTGAATTCCACAGCAAAAGAGATTATGAGTCCTATCAGTGAAAGCTATTTCAGGAAATAGGATACTAAAATAGTTGTAGAAAATACTTTGGCATAATATGTGAAGCCTAATATTGCTAAGAATTTGTCTGAAAAATTAATAAAAATTGTTTAGCATTCTACCAACTGGAATTTTTAATGAAATTACATAATACAAGTGGCATTCATAATGATAAACTATTGTTTTATTGTAGGTTTTTAAAAGTTATTTGATAACCTAAGAGGAAATTAAACATGATTTCAAGTATTTGACAGTGTTAAAATTCATTAAGTAGATGTATGACTAACCAGAATGCTCCGTTCTTTTTCTTTTTATAGAGAAATTTACTTTATTTAGGCTACAGACCATACTGCATATATTCATTTGTTAAGTATTCATTGAACACCTGGTTTGTGTTGGGCGCCGTGCTCAGAACTGAAATATAACCGACTGAGGCAGACATGGTGTCCCTGCTCTTCTTAAGCTTAACAGTCTAGTGGGTGAGAGAAAAGAAGCAAACAAAATAACTACAATTTCCTAACAGCATCAAAACAGAAAGGAACAGAAAAGAATAGAGAAGAAGCTTATTAGGTCAATGACATTGCTGTCAGTAGCAGCTAGTAACTGAAAGAAGTGTAAAAAGCAGGGGCACCTTAAAAAGCACAGTAGTGAAGGCTAGTCTGAGTGTCAGCTGCTTCACTATCATCAAAGTAATAAAAGATGCTGATTCATTGAGAAAAGATATGTTCGGTATTAAAATAACTTAGAAAGATTTTCATCCTGATTAAAAGACATACATATCATTTGCAATATCTATACTGGCTGCCTATATATTAATAGATGAAGTTGCTAAAAACAGAGACCTTTTGATAAGTGAAGCGTCTACTTACATTTCTACTTAAAAATTTTTCATCATAAAAAACATTTTTCCAACAACATGTTTTTTCTAACGTACTTTCTAATAATTTTAATGACACCTCAAGATGCTCTAATTTTCAACAATGTTTAATTAGTAGGCTCAAGCAACACAACTGCATCCTTAGAAAAACAATCTATCTTCTCCAGTCTCCCCTATGATGCCTCAACAACACCAAGTGACTTGTGGTTCCCCAAGCAAACATACTATTTCTCACCCCAGTCCTCTGATCATTCTATCCTCAGCATGTCTTTCCTTACCCTTCATGTGGGGCTAACTCCTACTCACCTGTTAAGATTCAGCCTCAGGCGACACTGTCTCCTGAAGCTGTTTCTTTACTTTTCCTAGCAAAGCTGGGTGAGGTCTCCCCTTACCTATGCTTCCCCAGCATCCTGAGCATATCTCCATCACAGTTCTGTTTATTATCTGTTTTATGGATGTGTCATGCATTAGACTGAGCTTCTTCAGGGCAAGAACAAAATCTTATTTTTATAACCTCAGCAAATAGCCAAGTAACTAGCTTATACCAAAAACTTAAGAAATATTTATTAAACATAATGGGAAGCCTGCTTTAATTCTAGCTACTCACAAAAACAAAAATGAATATAACAGGATCACCTTTCCTACAAAAACGAAGGTATCATACAATACGTCAGTTTGTGGACTATTAGAACTACTTAATGTCTTCAAGTCTATCCTTTCACAAAGTAATCAGATTCAATAAATACTATATTAAATTTTTATGGTAGTTAGTAAAAATTTAGTCTGCTATAATTATGAAAAATTTTGTTAGACTTTGCTTCTATCTGTTAAAACTTTAAATTCTTTTAAATTCAATGATGAGCTTCTTGAGCCAGATAAAGAAATATTTAACAGCTACTTACTCATATTTTGAGTTAAGTTATCTGTTCTATACCTCACTGTACAAAACATAAGTGTTTATTAGTTATCAGTTCTACATCGGTAACTAGGGAGATAGGAAAAATAATGGTAAATATAAGACAAAGACCATCAAACTTGAGAAACTTACAATCTAGGGCAATAGATCTGTAAAACAACTCCAGCCTAAAAAGCTCATCCACTGACCTCATACATTTTCAAGTGAGTTAGTATGTAAATGCATTTTGTGAAATCAAAATTGGTATGAAAATATAAAACATTAATATTATGGTGTGGGGGAGAAGATAAAGGTGTTTTTGAACATTAGTAAAAATTTAGATACATCTAAGTATATAACCAGAGCTTAACATTGTTAATATTTGAAGAAAAGTTATTTCTAGTTGTTTTCCATAATTTCTAGCCTTTTGTTAGGACTAATTCTGTCCTGCAGAATTAAAAAAAAAAATTGTTGAAATCTATGGAACAAGGAAGTTCATAATCATTACCAAAGGGGCTAAAATTTTTTTATATAATGCATTGATACAGAAAAACAATCTAGTCTTTCACTTTGATGAATTTATAAAACATGATCTTTTATTAGAAAAAATATTTATGGAAACACAAAATTCAATTTGAAAGCTTGGGAACAACTGGTATAAGAAAGCTAAGAAAACTTTTTTAAAATTAACAAATAGCGCTAAAACAGAAATGAGAACCCTCAAGATAAGCTCTTTATCCTCCCACCTTTTGAAAAAACCAGTAGTTATGATATAAAGCATACCACCGCAAGATGAAAAAGGTTAGTAATTTAAAAATCCTCCTGTCCTAGGCCATACTGCGGATGTAAGGAGAAAGAAATGGGTATCACTTATTTTAAAAATCTTTAATAAAGGACTGCTATAAAACAGAGAAAAAAATAAATGTGGTTCTATATTGGAGAAATGTCTCTTACTCAAAGACAAGAAGGTTCAATATTCTCTTAGTAATATAAAAATTAATATAAAATAATATAAATATAAAATAAAAATAATATAAATTACTTTTTTAATGCTAATTGAAAAAGTAATTTTTATATTTTGTAGTCTGTTCCAATAATTTTTCTATTAAAAGATAAATTTCCAGAAAGATTCAATGATTGAACACAGGGGGAAAGAAAAAATTCAAATTAGGGAACTATCATATATTAGCGGTCTACAACTTGAGAAAGAAAATACATTTTAATAAAAGAACAGATGAGGTATTTGTATGTTAGTTCAATCATAGTAAGTGATTAAAAAGAAATACACGTAAGTACTTTCACCACTGCAAATGTACCACTGGAGCAAGCACTGGTATGATACCGCATAGGATTTACATGTTTAAATACATGGGGATTGGAGAACAGGACAAAGTTATACAAACCACTTTTGAAGATCCAACTTACTTGTAATTATCGTCTTCCACAAACTTTTGTAGTTCTTCTATATATTGAACAGAATTCAGATACTTTTGGACATGAGGCAACATGGGAATATCTAGGCAAAAGGTGATAAATAATTATCCAAGAAAGTATATCATAACCAGAACTTTAAAAGTTGAGAAAAATAATTTAAAGGTAAATTAAGGCCACATGGCACCAAAATTTAAATTAACTTTAGAAGGACATTACTGAGCTAAACTTTACTGTGAAAATTGAAGTAATTTAGAAAATTATAATCATACACTGTTTGCATAGATTTTTTTCTTTTTAAAAAAACAAAATAGTTCCAATTACAAAGTCTTGCGTACTTGATAAATTTCACAGGAAAAAACCAGGAACTTCATTGTGATTTATATTCAAATCTCAACTAAATACAAGACGTGAAGGCAGTTATTTTTCTTTTAAAGAAATCTGGCTCCCATTTATAAACATGGTTTCTCCCCTCCCCTCCTATTAAATTTCAAACATTAATTTAACACTAAATTTCATGTTATGTTGAGAAAAGGACAGAATAAGGGATTATTTGATTTAACTTTTAGTAAAATTCTATCTCCACACGTACTTTTAGAAAGTTTTTGAGGTTTTCTTAAAAGCATAGACACATAAAAGTTAGCTTTAAGACAAATTTACTTGAAATAAATCAGATAATGTAAAACTGTTTTTTAACCCTATAAAAACTACATATTAACAGCCTAACTTTATTCCCTATCAAACTGAAAGCATTTAAACATTTTAAAACTCCCCTTTTTCTAATCATGTGTAAATAAATCATTGGCCTTACTTAGCTCTTGCTATATATGTCATTTCATAATATACCTTGAAGAAAAATTGATTATTTACTCAGTATCTGACTCAAGAAACCTAGTCAATTGTCACTAGGTGCAAGGGTGTCAGCTACTTCCCTAATTGAAAAATATAAGAACTATTTACATTATAGATCAGGGAGATCGAATGAGATGAAGATAATAAAAAAAAATTGTAAACTAGTAACTATGAAGTGGCAATATTAAAACTTATTGCCCTGTGCTCTGTGAGCAAAGTTGCTATAAAATATCAAGGAGCAAAAGATAAAAATGAAAATTTTAAGTATTAAATACTTCAAAATTCCTTAAAAGCCATATCTTAACATACTGACTACCATATGAGTTGGATTTAACTCAGGCTAGTTAACTCAACTAGCCTTGTGAAGCAAAACCTTGAGTAAAAATCTTACTTGTTGACGTTCTTATTGTTACAATTTAAATTGAAAATTTAATTCTAAAAATGTGGATTGCGTTGCATATAACTCATGCACAGGAAACAATAAAAAATAACAAATTAGGAAGGATCGTTTGTTTTAATAAAACAGTGTGGTCCCAGGGAAAAAAATTTTTTCCTAGTGTGACAGTGACTGTGTTGAACAGGATGCTGAATAGCAAATGCTGAAATAAAATAACCATTATTTCCTTTCATTTAGGATGGAAATAAGAAACTGACGGGTCAGGTGCAGTGGCTAAAGCCTGTAATATTAGCACTTTGGGAGGCTGATGTGGGAAGACTGCTGGAGGCCAGGAATTGGAGACCAGCCTGGGCAATAGCAAGACCCCATCTGTGGGGGTAGAGTGGGGAGCAGATTAGCTGGGTGTGATGGTATGCACCTGTAGTCCCAGCAACTCAGGAGGCTGAGGCAAGGAGGATGGCTTGAGCCCAGGAGTTTCAGGTTACAATTAGCTATGATTGTGCTATTGCACTCCAGCCTGGGCAACAGAGTGAGACCCTGTTTAAAAAAAAAAAAAAAAATTGATGCTCCTTCTTTGTGAAAAATGGTCATCAATGTGTATAAATAAATCATTGGAATCACAGCATGTTAATGGCTTAGCATTATCCCCCCAACAAGCTTACCGTATTCACAGGACTGCTGTAAATCAGAAATTATTCGAAGGATGTTATTCATTAAATTTGATCTTTGTTCATTTTCTAGAATGCTGCCAGTTGATGGGTATGCTGAATCAATGTATGTTAAATCTGACAAATAGATACCTGAAACAAAATTAGATAAATGAATGTTTTCTTACTTGCGTAGTTTGGACAAGCATGACAAAGGGGGGAAAAGCTCATTTATAGATATATTCTAATGTATGCCATATTTAGAATACACTGTTATTAATACACTGAAGCCTTGCTAAAACATAACCATTGGGGCCTAGGTTTCTGTAGAGTGGGGGTCAGACATGCAAATAATATGAATTTATGTAATTGTTTTCTTACGATACCATTTTCAAGTACGGTTTGAGGCTAGAGTTAGAAAATTCAGCACATATGGGACTTAATGGAAAGAAGCCAAACCCTTGAACTGGCTCTGCCTCTGACTAGTTGCATAATGGAGACAGTTATTTTATCTCTGAACTTCAGTTTTTAAATCTGTGTAACAATCAGTATCTATTTTCCAAGTTGTATTATAGTCTGAAGAAGTTAACTTACGCAGCCTAGCCAGTGCCCTCAGATGGGGAAGTTATTTAATACTAGCTTATAACCCCCTGCTTTGGGTTGATAAACTACTGTCATTTGAGTCTTAAATACTTCGAAAATTATCTCAATCTGGTAGAAATGTCTTATGTTTTAAAGATCAACAACGGATTTCTGAAATGGTTCATGTGAATACAAATTGAAGTTAACTCTTTCCTATCCCCTTCCCACATTCTCTTTACTAACAAAAATAACACATCCCCCAAAGTAATTTGATTGTATGCGTCTTGAAAGTGGAAGGTCACTCATTTAAAAATATTTCCTGAGAGTTTACTATGCATATGTAAAATGTTTAAGACAACTATAGTTGAAGAGAAAAAAAATATATTTTCCTACTTTCACCTCATTACTCCATGTTCATGAATTCTCAGGGTAAATTGCAACCAAAATGACATATCCACGGCCTTCTAGATAAGCCCTATGTTTTAAATTCATGCCATTTTCTTCCACCTTGAATATTTTCTAGACTTATCTCTGCCCATCCAAATCTTGTATCCTATATATCATCCAGTTCACTGTCAACTGTTTTGTAGTTTTCTCACAGCTGCCAAGAAAGGAATTTAGAAACTGTCTAGTCTAACCCCCTTTTTTATATATGAAGAACCTGATTGAAAGGACCTGTCTAATGTTATGCAGCCTGTTAGGCTGTGACAGAGCTGGATCTTAGAGGTTTCACTTGTAGTACAGGTTTTTCAAAAAACTGCATTCTGTTAAAAACTCATACATTATCTGTACCATTAACTCAATATGTACCATTAACTTTTATGACTTTATAATCTCTTTACTTTCTCCTATTTATACCTTATCTGATCAAGACTATAAACTCATTTAAAGCAGTTGCTCTTACATTCTAAGAAAAAAGAAAGACCCTTGAAATGTTTTGACAATATGTGTTTAATATAACATAAAAGGTTGGCATAGCAATCCTTTTACTCATCCTGGCATCCTTCACTTCCTATCATAAATACTTTTTTTCCTTAGAAAATCTCAACTTTTTTCTCCCTATGACTCCAAATAAATCTATACGCTAGGTTCTTCCTACTTCCTCCCATCTCAAAGAATTCTCTCTTTTCTCCAAATCTAAACCGTGATTCTTTATGTAATTGGTACCGCTCCTTCCAAATATCCACTGTTGCCTCTACTATCACTTATCCCCACTGGGTCCCTTCCCAGAGCCAACATACACATTTAAATTTCCCCTATTTGGGAAAACAAAATCAAAGAAACCCTTCCTTCAAATCTGATCCCCTTTTCAAGATAAGACCCTTGTCTTCCTCCCTTCAAACAACTTGAAAGAGAAACACAGAATAGTACACATTATTTTATCCTTTATTCTATATTTAGTGTAATATTTGATACACATAAAAGTTTACATGTGTCATGAAAAACTGTGAAAGATTTTGAAATGGGCAAAAAAGATTACTTGGTATCCTTTCTTCAGTGCATTCTTTTGACCCTTTTGGGCTAGTTTATGTTACAACTCTGTAACATGTTGTAATTTGGTAATGACACAAATTCTTGTCCCTAAAATTATCAATAAATTACATTCAGTGAGATGTAATTGATTATTGTCTAGTTGCTATTGACCAATTTTGCAACTATTTATAAATTTATTTCAGCATTCTTAATTCTCCCTTGAAATGGATTTTTCTGATTCCCTTATAAATTTAGTGATTTAAATATAATAAAATCTTTAACATGTATTCATTTTTTTGTGTGAGAATCATTTTATCTTTTAAAAAATTATCAGCACATGCAATAGCTGTTATTATCAAACAATATAATAAACATTTGTGAAAGACCAGTGAACTTAAGAATGACAACATCCCTAAGGAGAACTAAGAGTCCTCAAGGAAATGGCACAGGGATCCTAGCACATGTATGTTGATAATAGCAATAAAAGACATGTTAAAAGTAACACAGAAAAGGTTAAAAGGAAGCTTTATAAAAATTCTGTGCAGAAAAATATTCTCTGCTGATGGGATCAGAGAAGGCTTTAAGGAAGAAGTGGGATTTCAGCTGGGCACTAATGTGTCAATTTTTCCCATTTTTCCATTAAATCCAGATGACAACACTCTTTATAACTGTGCTGTCCCATATGAGAGCCACTTGTCACACATGACTATTATTTCAAATGCGTTTATTCTGAATTAAGAAGTGTTTAAGTTAAAAAATAGACAAATTGTGAAGATTTAGTATGAAAAATTAATGTAAAATATCTCAATAACATATTGGCTATATGTTAACATTTTAAATATATTGAGGTAAATAAAATATATTAAATATATTACTTAAAAACAGAACTGCATCAATACTGTTCCATCTGTATGTTCCCTGAATTTTAACATTATTCCTGTTTTTCCCACAAAAATGTCTGTATACTTGCATGATATATTATTTACTTTTGCTTATTTATGAGCTTTAAAAAATATTTTAATGTATGTGTGGATTAAATAACAATATTTATAAAGTTAGAAAAGTGTTTAGTACACACCAAGTGATTTATAAGCATTTGTTAAATAAATTTTTAAACATATGGTCTTCTGTGATTGCTTTGTCTCATTACTTTGTTTCTTAGACTTATCTAAGTTGTTAAATGCAGCTGTAATTCCTTAAATTTAGAATAAACTAATATGTGACTATACCACAATTTACTCATTCATTTTATTTGATAGTCTGCTGATCCACATTTGTACTAATGCTTGGTATCATCAATCTTAATTTTTGCCAATCTTGTGACTATAAAAAGGTATATCACCTTGTGCCTTAATTTTCATTTCCTTGATCAGTAATGAGGTTAAATATTTATATTTCTATGTAATGAACGTTTTTGTCCTTTTTTCCCCCTCTTGGGTTGTCTTTTTCTTATTGAGTTCTAATTTTTTTTTAACTTAACATGGTTTATTTGCACAAAGAACAATTTTTTTTTTTTTTTTTTTGTGAGACATAGTCTCACTGTGTCACCCTGGGTAAAGTGCAGTGGCATCATCGTAGCTCACTGCAGCCTCAAACTCCTGGGCTCAAGCGATCTTCCTGTCTCAGCCTCCCAAGTAGCTAAGACTACAGGCATGCACCACCAAGCCCGGCTAATTTTTCCATTTTTAATAGAGATGGGGTCTCGCTGTAGCTCAGGTTGGTCTCAAACTCTTAAACTCAAGCAATCCTCCTACCTTTGCCTCCCAAAATGCTAGGATTACAGGCATGAGCCACTGTGTCTGGCCTCTAATTTCTTAATATATTATAGATACTGATTCGTTTGTCAGTTAAATTTTATACAGTCACTCTTCAGCCGACTAAATAATCTGAAACTTGTAGCTATCATGATGCTGAAACTTATTTTGGCAAAGGCATTAATGACTTTTCCTCATTATAAATCTTTAAACCTCTCTCTTGATTTCCCCCTTCTGCTTAATCTCTCTGTAGTATTTTAATCATGTCCTTCTAGTTCTCTGGTTTTTCCTACCTTACTTTCCTAGCCTTTCCTTCCCCACACCATTCTTCTTTTTTCTCATGTTCCCTGGAAATTAGTATTACCCATGGTCTGTCATTAGTCTTTCTTCTCATTTTACATTTACTTTCTCTCTAGTATCTTAGTTCTGTAACTTCAGTTACTACCTAATTCTGATGACTTTTGAAATCTCTACAGAACTAAGCTCCTGGCTTTCATTTTCAATTTAACATGCCTAACTATTATTTGTCCCCAAACAACTGTCATTCCAATTTTCTACCTTGGTTAGTGATATTACTAATTGCTTAAGTTAGAAAGCTCAAGATTGTTCAAATTAAAAAACTCAGGAGGAATTTTTTACTATCTCATATTTCCCTCAAATAAAACTATTAGTGAATACAACATAATCACTGAATGATCAAGAAATTATATGTAATATAAAACACAGGCTAGAAACTGGCAGTCCATCTGACTCAAAGTTTTTAAAATCAGGAAATATCAGCCGGGCATGGTGGCTCACACCTGTAATGCTAGCACTCTGGGAGGCCAAGGCGGGTGGATTGCTCAAGGTCAGGAGTTCAGAACCAGCCTGAGCAAGAGTGAGATCCTGTCTCTACTAAAAATAGAAAGAAATTAAATTGGCCAACTAAAAATATATATAGAAAAAATTAGCTGGGCATGGTGGTGCATGCCTGTAGTCCCAGCTTCTCGGGAGGCTGAGGCAGGAGGATCACCTGAGCCCAGGAGTTTGAGGTTGCTGTGAGCTAGGCTGACGCCATGGCACTCTAGCCAGGCAACAGAGTGAGACTCTGTCTCAAAATAAATAAATAAATAAATAAATAAATAAAATAAAATCAGGAAATATCAAGAAAAAATCTAAATGACTCTTTTCCTGAAAAATGGGAAGGACTAGCAATATTGTCTCATAATCCTTAATGGCCAGAATGAGGTACAACTGAGAAGGTATAGGCAGATGCCTTTAAATTAACCGTAAGGATGCCAGTTTGACATAACCTTCATTTTCCTCTATTATTTTACAGCTGGCTTACTTCACTCATTTATATCACCTGCTTCATTCTTGTTGTGAGCATTTGCCTTTATAGGCCCTTAAATTTGCAACCCCCGGCATAACTATGCATGCCATAGGAATTCAAAGAAAGAATTCTGTGAAAGAGGTAGAAATTAATCTCAGATTTTGAATAAAGGATGTGGATTGACAATGTGCCCTATCTGAAAGAGAAAAATAGCACAAGCTAAGGCAAAGAAGAATAGGAAGTAGAAGTCCAAAAGTTTTACCTAGAAACAGCATTCAGCATCTAGGTAATCCAATGAGAGGCAGCGTGGCATGATGTGGCATGATGCTTTGGCATAACATTCAAATCCCAATTCCACTACTTAAGTACCAAGCCAAATTACTTAAGATGCTTAAGTTTATGTTTCTTCAGCTATTGGGTTACTTAATTAACATTTCTTCAATTAATGAAATATGATAGCATAGTTGATACTCAACACTAATTCCCTCTCTAGTAAGAGTATTTTCATAGCAGAAGAAACCGGGCCAGAGGGAGGTACAGTGATTTGTCTAAGTTCACATAGTTTGTGGTGAGTCAGAGCTCTCCTGTGTTTTTCACTCAGTTCAGGGTTATGCTTGTTTTTAAGCCACAACATATCAATTAATAACAAGAACGACTCACACAGAGAAGAAAGGTCATTCTGTAGAATAGAAGGATGTGACATTATATGACACCAGAATTTAAGATTAAAAAGTATTAAATATCTAAAAGAATTTCACTCATTTTTGGTGATTTCACTTATTTTTGGTAATTATATATACAAGCAGTTTTATCTTAAGACACATTATACAGTAGATACAACATATTATAACAACATCAAGTTTCTTATAAATTAAAAACCTTCTGAAGTAGCAACTTAGTAAGTAAAATGTTTAAAAATTCTTCTAGGCTATAAAGAGTATTACACTATTTAGGTGGCTGCCTCCTGACAAAGTCTAGCTCTTGTTCTTTGTTAACTAAAACTAAACTCATCAGCCTGCAACTACTTCTAAGTGAAGTTGAGCACTATTTTTTCAGTATTCAAGTTAAAAGATCTCTGGCCAGCAGACTAAAATGTTTGTTTTACAACTGCCCGGTGAACTATGATAGTCTGTTTCCAGATGGTGCCCTTCCTTCAACCTGCACAATCTCTCCTTGTTCCAAGCTATTCAACCTCCTGCTGATCCCACTACCCCCACCCCTATTTAAGGCTACAGAGAGGAAATCCTAAGTCTCTAGCAATTTTTTGGTGATGTAATATGTGGGCTGAACTTGAATCTACTGAGAAAGAGGGAATCACTATTCAAGGGTACTGTATATACAATCTGGGTCAGCTGCAGCTGGTTACTGCATTTCTCCATGTGGCAGGCGGAGCAAAGCCACAGTGCTTTCTCTGCCGGATTAAAGGCAGCCCACAGACCAGAACTTCCACTAGACTACTTAAAATTACATAGGTGGCTTGTCAAATTCAATTGATTAGTATTATAAAAAGAAAAAGAAGTTCCTTCTTACAGCTTGGATTCAACGGTCCAAAACAAAAATGCAGCTGCATTAAAGTCACAGATGAACAAACTTCTACACTGATTTTAAAAATCAAGAATAAGGGCAGCAAGTTACTGGATTCACTTTGTCAACAGATACAAAAAGGTATTTAATATTTTTTATTTTAAAATATTATGTATATAAAAATGCATAATTATTTTATATTGGTAGTAAAAATTTCAGAATCTCTTATTAAACAAAGAACTTTGGAACATACTATGATTTATCATCTGAAAAAGGTTTGTTTTGCAACTTTATGTGGAAACATTAAATAATTTATGATGGTTAATGCATTCTTTGAGGTTCAACTTAATGATATTTATTGTATATGATTATAGACTGATAAATGCATACTGGGTTTCTGAAAACTGGTGCTTTAGTGAAACTTGAAAGAAATTTTAACAAGTAACAGAATAAATGTTTAAGGTTTATAGCACAGTGATTAAAAACAAAGGAATAGAAACTAAAGAAAATAACTAAATATAATTAGTTTCCCTTCTCACAGCTATAGTGTATGTGCTGAAGATATATATAAACTGTTGGGTTTCTCAAAGTATAGTTACAAAACAAAGGTAAGAAGATACAAAAATAACCAAAAAGCTTTGCAACAAAACCTGAATTACAGCATAAGCAAATACTAGGCAGAAATTCTTCTACAGATTTAAGAAAAATCTAAGGTATTTCTTGCTAAAGTCAAAATTTTAAATAGTTTTCCAGGTTTACATGTAACAGTAATTTAATTTGGGTAACAAATTAAACCTGCTACAAACAGAATTACTTGGAAAAGCAAAGTTATTGATACACATACTAAAGAGTATTATGTAAGTAGTATTAACAATAGAAAATAAAAATCCATCTATGATGTAATTACTTGCATACTAGATTAAAAGGCCCAAAATACAGAATAATTTTAGATAGAAATAATTTTGGTAACCATACAAAAGAGGTTTCCTTCAATATTCTATCTGGGAGCTTTTTTAAATTGTGTTATGAAAACTATTAAAAGTAAAACCACTAGTTACCAATAGTAAGCTTTAACATCAAAGACACTTAGGTTTATTATGATTTGGGGATTCTCTGGCCTTTTAAACATTAAAGATATTAATGGTAAGAATCTCTGACTGCAAATAACGGTAAACCTAAAATTTTTTCCAACTTTGTTTTCATGTCCTTTCCTTAAAGATTCAAAACTCTAAATACTGGAAGGATCCCTGTTAAACATATTTTATGAGAAATCTGGATAAAATTTCTAAGCAATACTAGATCTGAAATACTGTCATCTCTCATTTTTGTTCTTGCTCCGAAAAGTGCAGGACCTCATAAAGCCTCAGTTCTTACTGATGCCTTAGGCAAGCAGTTAATCTGAAACCCAAATCACACAGATAACTATTTATCCCTTTCTTAAATATATCTGGGGGATTAGATTGTTCTCAAGTCTCTTCCCAGAACATATTTCACAATCCAGAGGTTCTTTATCTAACATCAATGCTTCATAAATTTAACTTCATTGCCTCTTGCTGTTTTCAGTGCATGACCCAGAGAGTCAGATGCCTCTATGAGTTTACCATCCGAAAGGAAGTAAATTCTGACTTTTATTTCTTCTCTATGCTGGCAATGCAGCAACTATGAAGAGAAATAGTACTAATAAAATTAACACAATGCACAGAAGACTTTTTTTTCTCTTCTTAAAACAACCAAGCAAAGACATAGTTAACTTAAGTATACTGTAACTAATTTATAACATTCTCTTGGGACCTAGGAAAATTTTACCATACACAGTAAGGTTTTATGAGGTAACACAGATTTATGAATCTTTCACTTTAAAACTGAACATATGTGGGAAAATATTAAATAAGAGAATGTTTTTAGAAAATGTAACAGTAAATGTATTTTTAAAACCAGTTCTTTAGGCATGACGTAGCCAGTCTACTACTTAAGAAATGTGGCTCCTTGCTCTACTTTTAGTGACAATGAAGCCGTTACTACTTTTGTAAGATGAAGGGAATTATATTTATTTTTAAAAATAAACTTTTAGTTGCTTCCTTTAAATACTAACTTAGATCAGATTCTCTTATGGTGGATAGTGATTTATCTCATGATTTAATCTTATAGGAACCACAATAAACCAAGAGATAATACACAAAAGGAAGATGTTTTTGTTTTAATTTAGATTAGCATTTTAATGTGTTTTGTTCTTCAATGATAACACTGATTCAAAGTCACAACAGCAGTCTTGGATAATATACTCTTAGCTGTTCTATAAATATCTGTGTCTGGTATTAATATAAGCTATTAAATCAGAATATTGTTCATAAAATTCTACTTGTTCTGAAGTTTCATGATAGTTTCTGAATTTTCTTTGTTTTGGTAGCTTATATCATAGTGGAAATTATTTAAACAAAATAATTTTACAATCTAAGAGTTTCCATTCTATTATTAAATTGAAACAAGTGGAATTTAGCACTGGGTAAGCTAAATATGTAGGAGAAATTATATTTACAGGCAGGAAGCACGTGGCTTACATTTTATTTTAAGGTCCTGAGTTTAAGAAACCATATCTAAATTCCATGAATCTGAAAATATAAGAAGAAATCTTTTATCGGTTTTGGTATAGGTAACTCTTGTATAGTATAAGTCTTTTTTTCTAAATTTTCTACAGATGTCAGAGGGCAAGGTATGACACAAACTAAAAGTATTCATTCATGTGTGCTTTGGATATTAGTCAGCAAAGGCAGCTTTGGATCAATGATGACTCCCATATTTAAAAAAAAAGGCCTTAATATAAATATGAATTAATAAGCCCATCCTCCCTATCTTTTTAAAATCCCATCTTGATTTAGTAAAAGAAAAGTAATTCTCCACACTCCATCCATTCTTTGCTTTATCTATTTTGAAAACATACTCAACTGAAAACACCAAAAATAAGGAGACATGGTTTTAGAAAGTGAAAGTAGCAGTAGTCTTCATGACTGTAGCTGCAAAGTCTATATTTCATTCGCATAAATCTTTATTTTTGGGAGAGATCCATAATCACAAGTTAGAGATAGAAATATCAATTTACAGCATACAGAGGGAAAGGAATGACAGCACAGAAGTCCAAGATATAAAAATGATGTAAACAGATTCTATCAAAAATAATCCACACATACTTCTGCATAATTAACTGGTCAATGAAGAGAGATACAAATCGGGAAAAGGATGCCAAAAACAAAAAACATAAACTTAAGTCTCCTCCCTAGTTACAAGGATAAAAATCGCAGGTCTAGAAAAGTTAGGAGTGAAGCTTTGAATCCCATTTGAGCGGTTTGGCTTCTCCAGGACTTTATTCCTTTGTAAAATGACACAGCATTTACTTCATAGTATTGTTGTGAATGCAAATAGTTAACATGTATTAAACGCTACATAAATATAAGGGATTGTCACAGTGTCGTTGATAGAAAATAATTTAGGATATATTGCCATATAATGTAGTGGTTAATTAAACACATGAACTCTAAAGTTTTCTGCATCGGTTCAAATTCTGTCTCCATTGCTTAGAAGCTGTGTGACTCTTGATAATAACGTACTTAACTTTTGGATGCCAGGTTTTTCTTCTGAAAATGGGGATCATAAGAATCTACCTCACAGAGTTGTGGTGAGAAGTAAAAAACATGTAAAGGGCTTAAAACAGTACCTGTCACTGAACATGCACCCAAAGTATTAACTATTGTTATTGTAGTGTTGTTGTTAATAACAGGCATAAACAACTTAGGACCTAGCTTCTCAAATCAAGAAACAAGTAGTTAGGTAGAAAACTAAATAGAAAAGATCTAAGGCTATCCACTGCCATCCTTCAAAAACAGCAGATAGAAGGCCGGGCAAGGTGGCTCATGCTTGTAATCCTAGCACTCTGGGAGGCAGAGGCGGGTGGATTGTTTGAGCTCAGGAGTTCAAGACCAGCCTGAGCAAGAGTGAGACCCCGTCTCTACTAAAAAAAAATACAAAGAAATTATCTGGACAACTAAAAATATATAGAAAAAATTAGCTGGGCATGGTGGCACATGCCTGTAGTCCCAGCTACTCAGGAGGCTGAAGCTGGGGGATCGCTTGAGCCCAGGAGTTTGAGGTTGCTGTGAGCAGAGTGAGACTCTGTCTTGGAAAAAAAACAACAAAAGAAAACAGCAGGTAGGAATCAAGTTTATAAGAGTGGGAAGGTAGGCCGCAACATAGCAACTTGCTAGTGAACCTGATGGAACAAACACATATTACCCATTCTACTACTACTACATTTTTGGGAGGTAACTAAAGAGAATGGAAGTCTTAGCTCTTGGAACTAGTTCTAGTGTTTCCTCAGAAGAAACTGTACCCTAAAGAACACGTATTTCTCATCTGCCACACCAAAAACAAAACATTCCAAGCACAGATTTTAGCATACATGTCACTGCTATAAATACTGACTGAGGGTCAGGGAACCCAATCTAGACCAGGTTCTAAAATTTGTGTGGCCTTGGCCTTCAAAATAGGTATAAAGAGGTTCTTGAATGAGATGGTCTCCAGGCATTTTCCAACTCTAACATTCCTATTCAATTATAGATACATTTCTTTCTTTGGTAATGGATGTGGAAAGTTATTAATATTTTATTAAAATATAGTTCAATAGAACCTCTGTTAGAAGAATAAACCTTCAGAATCATCTATAAGCTTAGAGCATATATGTAATTATGGTTCAGGAAACATAATTACCCCCAATAAACCTGTCACCAATCCCAATGAGATGCCACAAAAACAAAAAACAACATATGATGCTAAAATTGCCTGATTTGAGATTTGTCTAACACGGTTTTTTAAAATTTGATAGGTAAAAAAGACATGGTATTTATTATAGAGGACCAATTCAATTGAAACTGTACAGTATGAATCTAAAACACTGACTAGTAAAGTCACCTGGTAATTTTCATACTAGTTAGGCAATGTTTTAATTAACAACTTACTAACATTATATATCATTTTCATAGTCTTAAGGTAGTAAGGTTCTTAAAGATAAGAAAGGTGTCTTATTAGGATCTCAAAAGCCCCACAAGCACCTACAGGGTATCTTCATACACAGTGGGCACCAACCAAAATCTGCTCAATGAGCTGGGGAACAAGAAGCATTACAATGAGGTGGTACCTGGAAGAGTTATTCTCCAAAACCTAATCTTTAAAAAAAATGCCAAAGTACTCTAACTTAAAACTGAATTTAAGAAATTAACAAAGTTAATCTGGCCTAATTTATTAACACCAATAAATATTCAGTTTTCCCCTTAGTTTTTATATGTAGATTTATGTGAATTCTTTTTACTTTTTCCCTTCACTGATTTGTTTTTTTTTCCAAAAGACGCTGTTGTACAACCTCATTTCAAAATGAAGGCTTTTATCTGGACCCTAGGTGTGCTATTCTTCATACTAATGGGCATTGGACATTGCAGAGGAGGACAGTTCAAAATAAAAAAAATAACCCAGAGAAGATACCCTCGTGCCACAGATGGTAAAGAGGAAGCAAAGAAATGTGCATACACATTCCTGGTACCTGAACAAAAAATAACAGGGCCAATTTGTGTCAACACCAAAGGGCAAGATGCAGGTACCATTAAAGACATGATCACCAAGATGGACCTTGAAAATCTGAAGGATGTGCTCTCCAGGCAGAAGCGGGAGATAGACGTGCTGCAATTGGTGGTGGATGTAGACGGAAACATTGTAAATGAGGTAAAGCTTCTGAGAAAAGAAAGCCGTAACATGAACTCCCGTGTTACTCAACTCTATATGCAACTATTACACGAGATTATCCGTAAGAGGGATAATTCACTTGAACTTTCCCAGTTGGAAAATAAAATCCTCAATGTCACCACAGAAATGCTGAAGATGGCAACGAGGTACAGGGAACTAGAGGTGAAATATGCTTCCTTGACTGATCTTGTCAATAACCAGTCTGTGATGATCACTTTGTTGGAAGAACAGTGCTTGAGGATATTTTCCCGACAAGACACCCATGTGTCTCCCCCTCTTGTCCAGGTGGTGCCACAACATATTCCTAACAGTCATCAGTATACTCCTGGTCTGCTGGGAGGTAATGAGATACAGAGGGATCCAGGTTATCCCAGAGATTTAATGCCACCACTTGATCTGGCAACTTCTCCCACCAAAAGCCCTTTCAAGATACCACCAGTAACTTTTATCAATGAAGGTGAGTTACTGTTAAAAAATGGAAGTATTGGGTTAATATGTTTTATGATTTATGAAATAATGCTCATAATAAATGCTTATTCTTCATTTTGGTGGAGTTACACACATATTAAATTTCCATTTTTGTTTTTTATTAATATCATCAAGAATTGAACTTAAGTATATCTCCTCTCCCAGCTCTAAGGTTCCAGGAGTGTATTCTGTGAAAAAAGTAGTCTTTCATCCAAATTCTCGTATCTAAGGGCTACTGTCATTGAGACAGAAATCTGTCCATGTTCCACTCCTAACTTATGGAGTCTTGCTCTATAACCATCCCATCAGCTTCCCACTAGGTGCTCGCTGCTGCTCAACAACCTCTTGCTGTTCTTACCATCACACTCTTCAAAAGGAACATCTAAAATTTTGTTTTCACTGTCAAGCCTGTAATTACACCTCCTTACCTCCACTGTCAGCAGATGATTCATCCACTACTGTACTGAGAGTAAGTCTAACCAGGTTTTGTTCCTTCCTATTCTTAAAAACATCTGTATTAAAAACCCACGCCTTTGTGCCCTCAGCCTCAAGAGGAAAAGGAATTCCTATTTTCCAAGGCTAGGCAAACTACAATCTGTACCTTGTATCCAAATAAATACAAGTTTTCATTACCAAAAAAAATTATTTCACTGATCTTAAGATCCCCATCTCTACTTCTTAATTTCGTTTCTTCTTCCCTTCATTCAACATCAGTCACTGATCTAGGTGCCCAAAAAACAAAGATGAATAATTCATCTTTGTTACATGTTTATTAACTCCACTGCTAACTTTCTGAATAAGTATTTCACATTTATTTTACACTCGTATCCATATTCTCATAAGCCATTCTGAATCCTTTACAAGCCGATTTGCTTCCTTAGAGCGGAGGGAGAAACCCAAATACCCCAAAGTAAAAAATATGAGTAAACAAATTAGTTCATTCACTTATTGAAAAGACAGGGCATAAAACTGTATACACTACAAACTAATTTTAAACAATTAACACACAGAACAAAGACTGGAAAGAAACACATTATGAAGTGGTTGTATTTCTCCGCAGTGGTGGATAACACTATGCATTCATGGCACTGCTTTCTTGGGCTTCCATATTATATCATTCTGACTTGCTACTTCTCTAGGTCCTCCACTGGCACATTTTCCCTTCTATTCCCTAAAAGGTGTCCTGTTTTAGAGGCCTCATATACTTTCTTCAAGGCTTCAAGTATCACCATTGCTCAGATGACCCATGAATGGAGCTCTCTCCTGATTCTAACCAAGCTGGGTGTTTACATTTGGATATTTTACCATTACCTCACATGCTACTGCTTCCTTTATTGAAATACCTTCTTTTGGCTTACCTGACAACTTAGCAGATTTTAAGGCTTAACTCAAATGATACTCTTATTGTTATGACTTCCCAGATTTAAACAAACATTACTTAGATGGCTCTTTCCCCAAATCACTATTTCTTGAACATGTTTTCTATATCACATTACACTGAAATTATTTATTTATGTATCTGTCTCCCTGCTGCTCTGAATACTTCTGGAAGACACTGAACTCTCTTTTCATCATTCTATCCCAACATCTAGCCAGGATCAGGTTTGGCATGTTGTGCTCAGCATATTGTAGGCACTTGAGAAATGAATGAATGAATTAGTAAATAAACCTCAAAATAAAAAATTTTCCCAAACTTCCATTCTCCTTTTAGAAATCATTAGTATTACAAAAAGAATACATACGTGAAGAAAATCTAGAAAATACCAATAAACCTTTTTTAAAAAGCCTCCCTGAATAACTTCCAAGTCTTTCTTTTTTCCTTTCATAAACATGGTCATCAACATTCTTGTAACTTTCTAAAATAGCTTTCTTTTTGTTTTTCTATGATTATATCCTTAGGATAAATTTTTATAAGTAAAACTGATGGATCAAATTCTTTTAATTTCTCTATTTTGATTTACCACTTGTTTCTGAATTAAATTGGCTGTTGTTTGATATTTCCCACCTGCCCCATACACAGTCAATTGAATTCTATCCATGTTCCTTTTTCAGTCTCTCATGTACATGTCCCTCGTTTCTAATCAGAGTAAAAACTCTAACTTAGATTCAAGTTATCTATGGCAGCAGGTAGAAGATAGAGATTTCTTCAGTTACCAGTTGTGTGACCTTGGAAAAAATTTTCTCCATGCCCCAGTATCCTCATCCATGAAATGGGAATAATAATTGTACTTACCTCATAGAGTTTCACACTTGAAGAGTACTTAGAACAGTGCCTGGTGCTCAAATGGTAAGGTCTTACTAAGAACTGAATAGCCTGCCAACTAGTCTAACTCCCATTTTTTCTCTCCTTCAAAATCTATTTACATTGCCGACAGATCCCATCTTCTTAAACCACCCACATAACCACATTTCTGCTTAGCAGTTCTCCATTACGAACAGAAAAAGTCCAATTTACTTAGTCTGGCTAGGAATAATGTCCTCAAAGAATCAAGCCTACTCTACCAACTTTCCTTCCATTAGTTTCCTTTTCAAAAACTATCTGATCCAATAAAATGAATCTACTTATTTTCTCCTAAATATTTCCGTGTTTTTTGCCTATTTATATTATAAAGCTCAAACCAACCAACCAAATAAAATTGCAACTCCTCCTTGAGGCCTGTTTTGGCTCCCACAGGCTTAAAGTGATTGTTTCTCTCCATGAACTTCTACACTCTCTGTAACATACACATGATATTCCATATATTCCCTCTTAAATTATCAGTCATCTTTACATGCACACATAAGTACATATAAATAAAATGCCCTCCAGCTATATTATAAGCTCCTTCCTGGTAGATGGAAGGATACATTATATTGTACTGGACACATTCATTTTATACTGTTCTAATGTACAGTAGCAACAGGCCAGAGTATAATTAAATTGGGTAAATATGATCATTAATATCCTCAAGTCTTCTGATTTCCAAAGGAAAAATGTGAACAAAGTGATCCACTGGGTGTAGAAAGAAAAAATTTATTTTTGATGCCATTTTTAAAAATTTATGTTTTAAGTTTTAATATATATAATTTATCAGTATAGTGGTTTGTATATATAATTCATTAATAAACATAACTGAGGTATGTGCATTTTCTTTAAACTGTTGAGGAGTACAATTATGTAAGTATGGAGATGACTGCCATGGAGTATTCCATGTGGGCCCTGGATCTTAAGGGAATGGTATCACCAATTTTAGCAGACATGATTATTCACATATTTATACACTGATAAACTTTTCTAAGAAAATGAAATATATCATTTCTAGGTTTTATCATACATTGAACTTTAGTACAAGAAAAATGTAATGTTACAGAATTAAATTCCATGTTGGGGATTGAGATGATTCAAAAGTCCCCTTAAAAATATTTTGCTTTAATGAAACAATGGTGTATATACCCCCATAAACCAATCTTTAATATAAAAATTAAGGACAGATAACTTTTTTATGTTATTCATTATTTTTTGTTTTAAGTAAACATTAACCTTTTACTTATTTTAGTCTACAAATGTTGGTCTCTTAAATTCAAGGGCGTAATTATCTATACCATAAGAATTATTATAATAATTAGTAGACTAATGAACATATAAGGGAAAGCACAGCATTAAGAAAACCATTACCTTTGTTTTGTGACGTCTGGTAAGTCACTTTGCCTGTTTCTGTTTTCTCATTTGTACGATGAGAGTGCTGACTGGACCAGATGATTCTAATACCCTTCTCCAGTTCTATTATTCTGTGATCCTTACCAAATCACAGAACAACAACAGGCATGCTATTTTCTTTATATAATGTGCTCAATTATTTGTTCATATTATTTTTATATCTCTCTGAGAAAGATATCTAAAACTATCTGGGTGCTTGCACAAAGAAAGGCAAAGATAGATGGTTATTGGTGTACTCATGGATGCTCCTGGCACCAGGAAATTTATATTATTGTACTGTACCCTACATGTAGATACATGGTCAATCTAAAGTTTCTAAATGCATAAGCTGAAAATACACAATTTGTATTTTAAAAGGTAATCAGCCACAAAAGGACAAATACTGTATGATTCTACTTATACGAAGCACTTAAGAGTAGTCAAATTCATAGCGACAGAAAGAAGAATGGTAGTTGCCAGGGGTAGTGGGGAAGGGTGAATGGGAAGTTGTTTAATGGTTATAGTTTCAGTTTTGCAAGATGAAAAGAGTTCTGGAGATGGATGGTGGTGATGGCTGCAACAAGATGAATGTACTTAATGCCACTGAACACGGCTGGGCGCGGTGGCTCACACCTGTAATCCTAGCACTCTGGGAGGCTGAGGCGGGAAGATTGCTTGAGGTCAGGAGTTTGAGGCCACTGAACAGTATATTTAGGAATGGTTAAGACGGTAAATTTTATGTTATGTATATTTCACCATATTATTTTTAAAAGGTGTTACAAAAACAGGCAATTTTATATTTTCTTTTAAAATATTTATAAGAAAAATGCACATGGAAAAATAAACTTACAGAAAATAATAATTTTTTAGTTAAAAAACATTTTTCAGAAACATCATCTTTTCTCTACCTTAAAAACAAAAGGTTTGGAAATGTAACTATACATCTGAAAAGTTGCCATCAATAAAATCCTTAACTGTTAATGTTATTCAGTGGCGACATATTGGGTTAGTCTTTCATGAAAGAAAACATTACTCTTCTTCTAAAAGTGAGTTCATTCCTTGTATGTAAGTGGACTTGAGAAAGTTCTTTCACAGTGTATAAAAGCATAGATCTGAATATCAAGAAACTTGGATTCCGGCAAAGCTTTTCTGAGGTCCAGTTACCTCTTTTGTAAAAGAGATTGTTGTGATGATTTGATGAGGTATTACAGGTGAACATGCTTTGTGTATGATCTGGTATGGTCTGACTATCATTAATTACTACTGTTTTTTTTGTGCATTTTCCTTTATTTGCCTTGTCTTGTTGTATTACATATACAGAGACATAAGAGGTAAGCTTAAAAAGTTAAATTTGAAAAGCAGTCATCAGAAACTAAAAATGTGCTTTTCAGTGGTAGGCTTATTTTAAATCACTGAATATTTATATCTTTCAACTTATTTATGATGCAGCCTATTAGTAAATTTTTTAGGTACAACTGGTTTGAGTGGAATGCTTATATTAACACTTAATACAAAATAAAAAGACTGGCTAAGCAAAGGCACTGTTGAAATTAACCATAATTAACCAATTATGAAAAATAATTGTTAAAAAATAGAAGCATAATTGCTAACTGCACTTTAAGCAAACAGATTAATAAACTAAGTAATTCATATTATTATAAGAAAGACTCTATTACCACCTTAGAAATTCTTTGCCTCAAGTTTCCCACTCCAGAAGTGCTGTTAAATATATTTATCTTATAGTTAACTAACAACCAAATTAAAAAATTTACCTCTCAAAAGATTCTAGGAGATAACCAATTATTTGAAAGCTCTAAATTCGTTATCTGTTTCTCCTATCACAAAGAGATTTTCCTTGTAGTTTAATTTAAAAGTTCCTTTTATAGAAAAAGGACATGTATATTAGAGGTGGCTCCCAGTAAAGCTACTAGTCAAAGCATGAAATCCTTTTTTTTTTTTTTTTTAACTCATTGTTCTATTTAAAATGTGGGTTCTTGGCCAGGCACCATGGCTCACGCCTGTAATCCTAGCACTCTGGGAGACCGGGGTGGAAGGAATGCTCAAGGTCTGGAGTTCAAAACCAGCCTGAGCAAGAGTGAGACTCTGTATCTACTAAAAAATAGAAAGAAATTAATTGGCCAACTAAAATATATATAGAAAAAATTAGCTGGGCATGGTGGCGCGTGCCTGTAGTCCCAGCTACTCGGGAGGCTGAGGTAGGAGGATCGCTTGAGCCCAGGAGCTCGAGGTTGCTGTGAGCTAGGCTGACGCCACGGCACTCTAGCCTGGGCAACAGAG
>CAUYRT010056298.1:0-12991 GCA_963574885.1 Lepilemur ruficaudatus
CCTCAGCCTCCCAAGTAGCTGGGACTACAGGCATGCGCCACCATGCCCGGCTCATTTTTTCTATGTATATCTTTAGTTGGCCAATTAATTTCTTTCTATTTATAGTAGAGACGGGGTCTCACTCTTGCTCAGGCTGGTTTCAAACTCCTGACCTTGAGCGATCCTCCCGCCTCAGCCTCCCAGAGTGCTAGGATTACAGGCGTGAGCCACCGCGCCCGGCCAATGGCATATTTTTTAAAGTGTTAAAAAATATCATAAGAAAATTTATAGTATCAAGAACTTAGAACATCAAGAGAGAAGAAAGGGCCTCCCACATTGTATCAGATTTGGTCTGTGTGACTTATAAAATACAGAATTGAGGATATGACACTTTTGAGGCTAGGTCACAAAAAACACCTGTGGCTTCTGCCTTGCTCTCTCTCTGGTACTGCTTGCTCTGGGGGGAAGTTAACTCCATATAGTGAGAAGCCCTGTGGAGGGGCACATGAGGCATCAAACTGAGGTCTCCTGCCGATGACTGTGTAAGTGAGCCTTGTGGGAAGGCCTAATTCAAGCCTTCAGATGACTGTACCCCTGGAGAGTAGCTTGACTGCAACCACATGAGACTATAACCCAGCTAAGTTACTCCCAGATTTCTGAGACTCAGAAACTGAGATGTTTATTTAAAGCTGCTAAATTTTGAGGTATTACAATATGTAGGAATACATAACTAATACATATTTTAATCTTGTATTAAGGCATAAAATACATAGATCAAGAATTATCTTGATCCAAATATTAAAAAGAACCGGAGTGCATGGATATGGTTAAGTAGTGGCATGAACAATTTGTATCCATAGACTGAAATACTAAAGAAGCTCTATGATGTGCTGATACAAAAAAATTTTTAAGACATAAGGTTAAGAGGCCAGGTGCAGTGGCTCACGCCTGTAATCCTAGCACTCTGAGAGGCCGAAGTGGGTGGATCGTTTGAGCTCAGGAGTTCAAGACCAGCCTGAGCAAGAGTGAGACCCCATCTCTACCAAAAATACAAAGAAATTAGCTGGACAACTAAAAATATACAGAAAAAATTAGCCGGGCATGGTGGCTAATGCCTGTAGTCCCAGCTACTCGGGAGGCTGAGGCAGAAGGATTGCTTGAGCCCAGGAGTTTGAGGTTGCTGTAAGCTAGGCTGACGCCACAGCACTATAGGACGGGCAACAGAGTGAGACTCTGTCTCAAAAAAAAAAAAAAAAGACATAAAGTTAAGAGATACACACATGTATCATTACATGTCGGCACGGATTACACAAACAAAAAATTGGGGGGAAAGGCTGGCTCCTATGGGGATTGAGGTGGGAGGCTTTTTGTTATGCATGATTTTATGCATCATCAATTTCCCATTATGTATTATACTACTAATTTGTGTTACATAGACATCTCCTAATCCCATAAAAAACAGACATAGGCCAGGCATGGTGGCTCACACCTGTAACTTTGGGAGGCTGAGGGAGGATCACTTGAGGCCAGGAGTTCAAGACCAGCCTGGGCAACATAGTGAGACCTAGTCTCTACAAAAAATGTTAGCCAGGCGTGGTGGTACATGCCTGTAGTCCCAGCTACTAGGGAGACCTAGGTGGGAGGATTGCTTTAGCCCAACAGTTTGAGGCAGCAGTGAGCTATGATCACACCACTGCACACCAGGCTAGTGCAACAAAGTGGAACCCTGTCTCCAAAAAAAAAAATTACACTTAAGGTGTCTCAAACTAAAACCGTTTCCAATATTAGATACGTACTAATATGGTATGGAATTAGACTCTATTGCACTAGGAAATAATGTGATATAGGAAAGAATTAATGCTAAAATTAATGCTAAGACACTTTTACATTAAAAAATTGATTTGAAAAAATAAAGATTATATAATCTATTACTCTAATCAAATGGAAATTTTAATTTCATGTGTAGGGTTAGATTATTTTATTTATAACCATGGTCAAAAGTAGCTAAATGGATTTTAGTATACATTCAGATTTGCTGAATTTCTATTAGGATGGTATGACAGGTCTAAAAGATGGAAAAGCCCCTCACAATGAATTGACTCCAGAAGTGTCTGCTAGTTGCTATGTGTCTATCTTGGAAATATCTGAAAAACAAACTCTTTGGTATCCAAAAATCTTCTTTAAAACCGACCACAAATCACATTTCACCTAGATTACTGGTTCTCAATTAATCCTCCAATGGAGAATCAGTATGCTTCCAACTGCAGTTTCTAGCACGTTGTAGGTGCACAATATCAAATGCATGAAGTAACTCTTTACTCTCTCAATGAGAGGTCTTGTTCCAAATTTAATAATTTTTTAAATATCTCACTGTAAAACATAATTCACCACATCAAAATCATATACTCTTCGTGTTTTAGTATTAATTTCTTGCAGGTTTTTTCCTATATTACCAAAGTATACAGTGTCTTATTGATTTTTAATTGTTACATCAAATGTTTATAAGCTGTAACTGATTTAACCACATTCTTATTGTTAGATATTTAGTTTATTTTAACATATTCTATATTAAAATAAAAAATTGGGGTGTAAAAATTAAGATTATATGTATTTTAAATTGTTACTCAAAAGCACAATCATGGCACAACACAATGTAGGTTGACCATCCCTAATCCAAAAATCCAAAATCCAAATCTTTTTGAGATCTGACATTATGCTCAAAGGAAATGTTCACTGGAGCATTTTGAATTTCTGATTAGGAATTCTCAACCAGTAAGTATAATACAAAGTTTCCAAAGCTGAAAAGATCCAAAATCCAAAACACTCGTGGTCCCAAGCACTTTGGATAAGGGATACTCAACCTGTACATACCATTAAAGCAAACCAACAACAAAAATCCAGCAACATGAGGAACAGTTCACTGATTTATTAGATGAACATATACCCATATAATCAATGAAAACTGTATGATATAAAATAATTTAAGAAATGTTGGGAATTAGCAGCACCATCCATTATTGAAATAGCAAGAAAAACTTCACATATTTTAAGCAAACACTAGAAGGGGGTAAACTACGTTAAGACCTAATAATGCCATTGGTCTGGGATGAGTAAAAAAGGCATTGTTTTAGGTAAACATACCTCCTTCTATGCCAAAGATTCTGTGAGTACACCTGGTGATTAATGTTTTAGAAAAATGCTACTGAAAAGATACTGCATAGTATTTTAATTGGGACAAGACTAACATCCAGCTACTTTAGCATGGCTCAACATTTCTATGAAAAATTTAGTTCTGAGTTATGAAATTAGAAATAAAAAATAATTTTTAAAAGACACTTGTAATCTCTAAGAAACATTAAGCGGAACACAGGTCACTATGAAAATACATCACTTTTCCAGTCTGCTTAATAATAATTTACTTTAAAAAGTTGCGTGGTTTCCATCACAAGTGGCTTATACAAAGTTTTTAATAAGCATTTTTAAAAGTTTAAATGTTTCTCTAAAATCTAATAGAATCTTTTGATTTTTTAAAACATTTAGCCCTGTTGTCACAAGTGTGTGTATCAGAGTAAGAGACTGAGTTTGTGTGAAGGATACAAATTTACACAAATATTACAGCAACTTATACCCTAACATCTACAAAATTCACATTTATAATACAAGCAAATACAAGGCCAGGATAAAACTGCTGAATTCCAAAAAGTCAATCTGTATACTTTTAATTTTGTCCCCTTAAAAAGAGTTCAACTTCGGCACCAAATTTAAAAAGCCTTCTTATGACCTAAGTTTGGAAAAACCCCACTTCCTAGATACATTTCAGCAAACACAAACAGTTTTCCTGTGCTGATGTAGTAAGGGATTTCCAATTTTCTTCTGGCCTCTAAGTCTGCGTCGCATGGTAAGTTTAACAGAGTTCTTTCGCTGAGAGGTGGTGGGGAGGCTTGCAGGCTGAGCACCATTACTTCGACTTAAGCCATTTCGCCTATGCTTTTTCATGAGGGGGCCAGAGTTGGATTCTTCTAATGTCCTTTTAAAGTTTGCTGGAGGGGTTCTTTCAATTTCCTGGGCTTTCATTTGACCAGGAGTTGAGATCTTTAAATTTTTTTGGTCCGTGATAGCGTTTGTTGAATTGGTAGGAACAAGGCCAACTGACAGGCTATTATTCAAAGAATCATGTATCCTTAGAGTCAGGGCTTTAGCGCAATTTTCTTCAAGTGGCTGTGGATCTTTTGAGGGTAGGACTACAGCTTGGACATTCCCTCGAGCTATCTCAGCTGGTACCTCTAAAAAATTCTCTGAGAAGGCATTACTACGAACCAGGGCAGGTATATGCTCCTTAGAGTTCAGCCGTGGCCATGGATCCTCCTCCAGTGACTGAAAGATAAGAAGGTAAAACAAATAAGAAATAATTTATTGAAGAACTCAACAAATTCATGACATGTGGTATTAGGCTCCTTATGAAACTATTAAGATGGCAAAAACATGGTATGCATTCACTCATTCATTCACTATATTTATTGAACTATGTGTAAGGTTTTATGCGGGGAACCTAGGTTAGAAGGCAGCAATATAACGGTAACAGTGACAATGAACTCTGCCTTCACGGTAACAGGTGAAATAATCTATTCTGGTGGGTTAACATTCATGTCATCTTAAGTATTTTCTGTCTACTGGCAGATAACAAAAAATAAGATACTTTAAAAATAACCACAGACTCATATTTACTCTTCCACTATCCTAATTTAAACCCAAACATGAAGAAGATCAAAAGTATCACACTCTCTGTTTACATTTTAATTTTACATTTGGCAATAACATACTGCTGATGAAATAGCTTCAATTATTTTTTCACAAAAGCCTTCTATTTTCCGTAGGGACCATCAGAAAGTTGTTTTAATAAGCCATTAAGATCATCCTAATATTCTGGTAATTAAAACATAGTTAAGGCCAGGTGTCGTGGCTCACGCTTGTAATCCCAGCACTTTGGGAGGCCGAGGAGGGCAGATCACTCAAGGTCAGGAGTTCGAAAACAGCCTGAGCAAGAGAGAGACCCAGTTTCCACTAAAAATAGAAAGAAATTAATTGGCCAACTAAAAATATATAGAAAAAATTAGCTGGGCATGGTGGCACATGCCTGTATTCCCAGCTACTTGGGAGGCTGAGGCAGAAGGATCGCTTGAGCCCAGGAGTTTGAGGTTGCTATGAGTTAGGCTGACGCCACGGCACTCTAGCCCAGGCAATAAAGTGAGACTCTGTCTCAAAAAAGCAAAAAACAAAACATAGTTAGCTTAACCATTGGGGGGTTGGAGATTTCACTAGAATAAGTGACAAATTTGTAGGTTTTGGGCTTATTTCCTACTTCCTAAATTCCAATTTCTGAATATTTAGTAGTATGTAAAATGTGAAGTACAACATTAAAGCAACTATGTCATAATGGAAACTCAAGCTGAATGTTGCTTTGCACCCATCCCACAAACACTAGATACTGTTCTGTGATTTGAGAAAAGTATTTAATAGGAAAAAGAGGACATGCTGAACCCTACTCACAATGGTTAGGGAAACTCTCAATAATGAAATGAGAATCACCTGAGGAACTTTATTGCTTTTAAAAAGCTTCATGGTGATCCAGATATGTACCACTACTTTGAGTGTAGTGCTCTAGATCTACAAATACTCAGAATACACTCCTAGCTCCACAAAGAACATTCTTCCTACCAAACTTAACTCTTCCAAAGTAGTTATATTTTATAAAATCATTGTCTTAACAATTTCTCAAGGTCAGAGTTAAAACAGAAGTACTATCTCTTCCTCCAAGTGTGTTAACATTTCCCTCAAGTGGACACTCAAATTCATTAAAATATTAATATATTCTAAAAAGCCCAGGCAAACCCTTTTGTAGAATAGTAAATTAAGACATCTTCCTCTGATATAAAATCCCCTATGGATAAACACCTTTCTAAAAGGTGCTATATAGGCCAAGTGCAGTGGCTCACATCATTGGAGGCTGAGCTGGGAGGACTACTTGAGGCCAGGAGTTTGAGACCAGCCTGGGCAACATGGCAAGATCCCATCTCTTAAAAAAAAAAAAAAAGGTTAAAAAAGGTAGCTGGTGGCATGTATTAGTCCCAGCTACTCAGAAGGCTGAGGCAGAAGGATCATCTTGGCCAAGGAGTTTGAGGCTACAGTGAGCTATGATCATGCCACTGTACTCCAGCCTGGGCAGGAGGGAGCTTGTCTCTAAAAAAAATAAACACAAAAATAAAAATAAAAGTGCTGCATAAAAATATATTTATACTAAGAATGTTTCCTTTAATGTGTTTAGAATTAAAAGAA
This sequence comes from Lepilemur ruficaudatus, assembly GCA_963574885.1. Lineage (NCBI taxonomy): Eukaryota > Metazoa > Chordata > Mammalia > Primates > Lepilemuridae > Lepilemur > Lepilemur ruficaudatus. The sequence continues at coordinate 6,313 of CAUYRT010056298.1, forward strand.
AAGGGAAATTAAAGGTATACGGAGTCTCGTTTTTTAAAGTATTTCAATCTAACCATAGACACGAACATGCTTTAGTCAAAAAAAAAAATGTATTGACTTTATCTTCTAAAGTCAATAGGTCCTAAGCTGGAGATGCGAAAAGGACACAGAATGCCTAAGTTGGTACTGCCTCAAATACACCGCTTCCCTTTTTTATTAAAAATATGCTCTTTTTTTGAGCTATTGATCCATTTATTATACACCACATGGTTTAGTGAAAGGCTGATTATTCTTGCCTGTTTTAACATTGACTAGATGTCGGGCAGCAACTTTAAATTAAGGTACTAATGTTGAGGTAAGGATAGCAGAACAGTCTCTGTTCTAGAATATTTATACATGGCTTTTAATAGTATCAACAATGATAGCTGTATGTGAGTTTATGCCCCTGCATTAGGGTGATTTAAATGTTTAACTGGGTCACAAGCATGTTCTGGCTGATCACAGAAAAATAATATAAGTAATAAGTAATCACTAACCAAGAACTCATGCTGCTTTAATATAAAAAAAGATGTGCAACAAGACCAGTCAACAAATAAGGTCTATAGCAGAAAGTCTGCTACTGTCAAATAATCACACGTACTACACTTCAGGCACAAGAAAAAAGGTTACTAATCAAGCTATTTATTGGAATAGAACATATTGCTCTAGCATGAATAACAAGTTAGATGTTTGGTGGAATTCCTTTATAAAAGAAGAACAATGGGACAATTTCAGAGTTAAAACAATTTATTACAATTTTTGTTTTGCTGCATCTTCTTAATAAAATTTACAGATTATTATTCTGACACTAAAGGTGCGCTGGCTTCTCTTCCCCCACTTCCTCCTTGAACTTTTCCTTTTCCTTCTCTTTTTATTGGCATTCTGTGGGAATACACTGCATCTGTTAGCACAGGCAACTGCTTAGACTTCTTAAGACTCACCCCAGATTAACTTGTATTGCTAAACCCTGCATGTTCACAAAACATTTATGTGATATTGAGAGATTATCCCCTCAAAATACATACTTTAAAAAAGTTCACTGCTTCAGAGATCAACTTTCTCCTTCCATCTATCCTGTAATCCAATATTAAACAAACTAATTACAAATTGTGCCTATAATACAACTGAAACTAAGTTTTAATTTTCTGAAACTATTTCTTCTCTTCCTCTATTCCTACTTCTTATAGCTCTTCCCTTGTCAAACATAGCTAGATTTAGTTTTGCCTTAAAGAAAGAATGGAAAAAGATATGTGGGCCATAATAATCTATCCCTTAAACAAAGGTATTTCCACTGTCCCCACCCCAAAACAAAGACTAATTTACTTCAGAATGCAAACAGAAGTGGACATATTTACAGAAAGATAAATCTAGTATCAAATGCCTAGTTATTAAACCTGGCATAATAACAATGAAATAAATCAAAGATAGTCCTGAGTTTTCACCGTTAAGTAAATTAAGGAAAACAAAACAAAATCAATTTCTTGGGCAGAAATTTGCCTTTGTTACTTGTTAGTAACAAGTTACTTTGTTACTGCGTTACTTGTTAGATCAGAACCAACAATACTAATTATTCAGAATTGATCTAAATATTCTCCCCATATTTGGGTAGAGCCAGTTGGTTAACAAATAACCATGCCTGCATATCAGTGCACATATAAGTCTCCTTATCTTTACTTACTAGGTCAATATTTTTAGAATTTGAGTCATAATTTTAAAAACATATTTTGTGTATGGTTTCACAAATGCCAATCAGCAGACTGCAATAATTTTTATCTGAGGTCAATATTAAGAATATTTGGTTGGGCGCAGTGGCTCATGCCTATACTCCTAGCACTCTGGGAAGCTGAGGTCAGGATAGCTTGAGGACAGGAGTTCGAGACCAGGCTGAGCAAGAGCGAGACCCTATCTCTACTAGAAACAGAAAAAGTTAGCTAGGCATGGTGGCATGCACCTGCAATTGCAGCTACTCAGGAGGCTGAGGCAGGAGAATCACCTGAGCCCAGGAGTTTGAGGTTACAGTGAGCTATGATCATGCCACTGCCACTCTAGCCTGGGCAACAGAGTGAGACTCTGTCTCAAATAAATATTTATTCCTATCATAATACCCACTTGTCCCCCCCTCCAATGACCTCCACCCTAATGCCTCCTTCTCTACTCTGCCTAAAGGTCAGTTATCAGGGAACATGCAAGTATATATTTAATATTCAGAAATAGGCAAATATACAAACATAAGCTCCTTCACGGCTTTGAAAAAAAATCAAGAGACTTTAAAAGGTTCTAACCTGCATTATTATTCAAGGTTTTCAAAGAAGAAAGCTCTGGCAAGAAATTCCTTCAAAAATTAGTATGATAATGTGTTGGCTGGACCAATGGTAGTGAGTTATCAGAACTTATTAACGTTAGTGTCACTAAAGTTGGTATACAACCCCCAACTGCTAAATTTGTCTAAAAAAATAATAATTTGTCAATTTCTAAATGAAATGATTTCTTCTCATTTTACTGTATTTTTTTTGCCATAAATATGTAAAGTAAAAGAAAACAAAACAGTAATAATAAATTTTTAAGTATTGACTACAGGATCACAAAAGTCTTTGACACTTTAAAAAGGGTACAGTAGCTCACGCCTATAGCCTATAATCCTAGAACTCTGGGAGGCCAAGGTGGGAGGATCACTTGAGCCCAGGAATTCTCATGAGACCCTGTCTCTACCAAAAATAGAAAAAATTATCAGGGCATGGTGGTGGGCACCTATTGTCTCAGCTACTTGGGAGGCTGAGGCAGGAGGATCATTTGAGTCCAGGAGTTTGAGGCTGCAGTGAGCTATGATGATACCACTGTATTCTAGCCAGGGCACACGGTGAGACTCTGTCTCAAAAAAAAAAATACGGTCTACTGAAAACATAATCTCAGAAGGCCAAGTTAGCTACGCTTTATCTTATTTATTTATTTATTTTGAGACAGAGCTCAAAATAAATGAGCTCATTCTTGCCCGGGCTAGAATGAGTGCCATGGCGTCAGCCTAGCTCACAGCAACCTCCAACTCCTGGGCTCAAGCGATCCCTCTGCCTCAGCCTCCCAAGTAGCTGGGACTACAGGTATGTACCACCATGCCTGGCTAATTTTTTCTATATATTTTTAGTTGGCCAATTAATTTCTTTCTATTTCTAGAAGAGACAGGGTCTCACTCATGCTCAGGCTCCCAAGCAAGAACTCCTGACCTTGAGCGATCCGCCCACCTCAGCCTCCCAGAGTGCTAGGATTACAGGCGTGAGCCACCGTGCCCGGCTTAGCCACACTTTATATAAAAACAGTTATCAATATTACTAATTTCTGGTAGAAAAAATTAGATGAAAACACAACTAAGTATTTGAGTTCTTAGTAAATCAGAAGAAGGGAAATATGTAATAGATTTAAAATTTGCTTATCTTAAACTCATTCAATAGTAACATGGATAAGAAATAGGAATGATAGGGCCAGGCATGGTGGCTCACGCCTGGAATCCTAGCACTCTGGGAGGCCGAGGCGAGAGGATTGCTTGAGCCCAGGAGTTTGAGACCAGCCTGAGCAAGAGCGAGACCCCGTCTCTACTAAAACTAAAAGGAAATTAGCTGGACAACTAAAAATATATAGAAAAAATTAGCCGGGCATAGTGGCATATGCCTGTAGTCCCAGCTACTAGGGAGGCTGAGGCAGAGGATTACTTGAGCCCAGGAGTTTGAGGTTGCTGTGAGCTAGGCTGACGCCATGGCACTCTAGTCCGGGCCACAATGTAAGACTGTCTCAAAAAAAAAAAAAAAAAGAAATAGGAATAATGTTTCTTACTCATGTTAAGAGACAACCAGTTCTAAGGTCTGATATTCTCAGGTCCAGATCATCTTGATTCTCTATGACCTTGTTCAGACTGTTTAATCTCTCTCAGGCTTATTACTGATAAAATGAAATAACAACATTAGCACTATTTCTGGGTTATGAGGTACAAATGAAATATATATAAGTGCTTCACAAACTTCTAAATGCTTTATAAATGTTCGTAGTATTAGACGGAGATCACTAAATTGCAAACATTAATATTCTTCAGGGGCCACAATCACCTTTCTGCTATACACATGGCTGGCATTCAGATTAGCACTGATGTGAAGATGGCTCTCTGACAATAAGTTACATAACAAAGATTCATCACTTTTTTGAACCTAGCTCAAATCCAAAATCCTATTATACAGAAATCTAAAAACTGTTTTCAGTTGATAATAACGAAAGAAATTTCAACTATTAAAACATAACTTAAAAACTATAAAAGTATGTACCTTGATTGGTGGTGTAGAACATGGGGAAGGAGTCATCACACAGGTTTCTTGACTGTTATAGGAGGGGCTATCAGTCAGGTTCAGATAGAACTCATCTTCATTGGTGAAGTTTCCCTGATTGTCCACTTCTGGAGAGATGCAGATTACTATGGCACTCGTGTTATCTGCTCGGAGCATACGCTGCCTCCAGCGGGCTAGCGCTCGATTCACAAGCATTTTGGCGCAAGATTGTCCATGCTCACCCTGTATTTAAAAGAAACACATGGAGAAGGAAGGTTAAAAACTCAGTTTTAGCTGTCACTACCTCTCTATCAAAATAAAATTGGGTATTCAATGTGGCTAAAATAAGTAAATAAAGCTCCTGAATTTTCAAACATTCTCCAGTCCCCATAACTATTAATATGTTAAAACAGTACTTTTATAAATTTAAAATAATAAAACAAGGCTTTATCCTGTGGTTAAATTCCACTCATATTTTCATCTTTTTATCAAGAAACTTAGTCTTCACTATAACTTTATTTTTTATTCTTTTACACTGTAACTTTATCGTCTTCTTTTTTTTTTTTGAGACAGAGTCTCACTCTGTTGCCCCTACACTGTAACTTTAATTAGGAAAAGTTACATAGAAGTTACTTAAAAATGGAAGTAAACATCAAATTATTATAGATAAACATAACTCACAAATAAGACAATCTGATGTTCATTTTTATAACTATCTAACTAGATCAATTAGATTGTTTCTTTATGTGGATGGAGTACCATGGACCTTGACTTATGAAAGCATTACAAAAGAAAGAAAAAACACTGTCAATTGAATTTTTTTTTTTTTTTTGAGATGGAGCCTCACTCTGTCACCTGGGCTACAGTGCCGTGGCATCAGCATATCTCACAGCAACCTCAAACTCCTGGGCTCAAGAGATTCTCCTGCCTCATCCTCCCGAGTAGTTGGGACTACAGGTGAATGCCACTATACCTGGCTAACTTTTGTGTTTTTAGTAGAGACGGGGTCTCGCTCTTGCTCAGGCTGGTCTCGAAATCCTGACCTCAAGTGATCCCCCTGCCTCAGCCTACCAGACTGCTGGATTACAGGTGTGAGCCACTGTGCTCGGCCTTAATTGAACTATGATACTCCATTTAGAAAAAGCATTACAATTTCAGAGATGTTAAAAGGTGAAAAAATACACATCTCAGAATTCATTTAAGGTGGCATTAATTTCTAATTCACGAATCTATCACATTCCCCATGGCACACGGTTTATCACTCTCCAAACAGTGAAGACTCCCTGAAGGACTCTCTTTCCTTTCACCATTTCAGTTGCCTCTGTTTCCTTTCCCAGCAAAGCTCCACGAGAAAAGAAAACTAATTAAGACGTTTCCACCACCTTACTTGCATTTCTTCCTAGGCTCACTAGAATTTTGCTGACTTGGGATCCCCTAACATTGTGTCCTCTTTTACCATATAGTCTCTCCCTAAGTGATCTTAAATATTGCCACAGATTAACCTAACTCTTGTTAACATTTAAATTAGTATTTCCAGGCTTCTCTCTCAAGTATGTAAAAGATGGGTCTCACTATGTTGCCCAGGCTAGAGTGCAGTGGCAATTCATAGGCACAGCCTCAAACTCCTAGGCTCAAGTGATCCTCCCACCTCAGCCTCCCAAGTAGCTGGAACTACTAGGCACGTGCCACTACACCTGGCTCTCCCAAATATTTATAACTGCTTACTGAAGATATCTATCTAGATGAACTCCAGGTACCTCCAACTCAATATGCCTACATCTGAACTAATTACTTCCCCTCTCCCTCAAAACAATGTGTTTCGTCTTGATAATAGCTCTGCCAGTCAGAAAGTCAGATGTCATCATATTCTTCCTTCTTATAAACCTAAGTGCTGTCAATTCTGCTACCATGTATTTCTTCTCTGTGTGTGTGTGTGTGTTTTTAAACCATCACTGCCTTAGATCGAGCGTGCAAGCAAAATTTCTAATTTGGAATATAATATCAGCATGTAAGAAGGAAGTCTAATAGATCCATTAATAAAAAATCAGGCCGGGCATGGTGGCTCACACCAGTAATCCTAGCACTCTGGGAGGCCGAGGCGGGTGGATCGCTCAAGGTCAGCAGTTCAAAACCAGCCTGAGCAAGAGCAAGACCCTGTCTCTACTAAAAATAGAAAGAAATTAATTGGACAACTAAAAATATACATAGAAAAAATTAGCCGGGCATGGTGGCACATGCCTGTAGTCCCAGCTACTTGGGAGGCTGAGGCAGGAGGATCGCTTGAGCCCAGGAGTTGGAGGTTGCTGTGAGCTAGGCTGATGCCATGGCACTCTAGCCCGGGCAACAGAGTGAGACTC
>CAUYRT010056299.1:0-37897 GCA_963574885.1 Lepilemur ruficaudatus
GTCCCAGCTACTCGGGAGGCTGAGGCAGAAGGATTGCTTGAGCCCAGGAGTTTGAGGTTGCTGTGAGCTAGGCTGATGCCACGGCACTCTACAGCCCTGGCAACAGAGTGAGACTCTGTCTCAAAAAAAAAAAAAAAAAAAAGCAATGAGACAGGCCCAGGTGTGGTGGCCCACACCTGTAATCCTAGTACTCTGGGAGGCTGAGGTGGGAGGGTGTGGGAAGACCAGCCTGAGACTCTGCCTCTACAAAAAATAGAAAAATTAGCTGGGCATGGTGCATGCCTGTAGTCCTAGCTACTTGGGAAGCTGAGGCAAGAGAATCACTTGAGCACAGGAGTTTGAGGTTGCAAGTGAGCAATGATGATGCCACTGCACTCTAGCCGGGGCAACAGAATGAGAGTCTGTCTCAAAAGAAAAAAAAAAGGCAGTAAGGCCACTGTATGTCAGAGGATAAGGCAAAGGATCTGTTGGATTGGGGAATAAGAACAGTGAAGGTGGAAAAACTGTCCTGAAAACAGGGGCAATAAGTGAAAGCAGAGACACTGAATGTTGAAGGTACCCTTCACTATATTTTTCCCTCCTAGTTAAAAGAAGCTTCTTTGGGGAATCTGGCCAGTTTAAGAGAAAATACCTAGAGACTGACACTGGGGACTCACCTATGAAATGGCCCCGCTAGATCACCCCACTCTGAAGCTCAGTTGGACAGCCCTCCCTTTGCCTAAAGAGCTTCCAACCAGATTTGTATTAATTAGTACCTGATTCCTACATAGGAACAGGTAGCCAAGGATTACTCAACCTTTGAGGAAGATTTCTCAAAGGCCAAGTTAACGAACAACAAATTGGGAAAAAAAAAATAATTCAGGGAGATGAAGCCTTTAAAAAATAGCTATCACAAACATGAAACAAGAACAAGATGTTATATAAAAAAACAAGAACCTTCAGAGAACATTAAAAGTAGGAAGTAAACATGAAAATCTCAGTAGAAAGTTTGCAAATGAAATTGAGAAAATACCACTGAAGACAGATCAAAAAGATAGAAAATAGAGATAAAATAAGATAAATATCTTATTTATCTAGAGAACTAGGCCAGGACATCCCTCATCTGAAGAACAAGAGTTGCAGACAAGAACAAAGAAAACAGAAGAGAATGATTATCAAATAGCTTATTAAAGTCAACAGAGCTAAAGACCCCACCAGATGGATACAGGCCACAATGGATAAAAATAGATTCACACCTAGGTTCATCATTGTGAAATTTTAATACTATAGGAATCATAATAGCATCTTACTTCTCAATAGTAACATGAAGAAATATGAAAGCCGAGAAGAAATGTCTTCCAATCTTGAGGGGAAATTATTTCTAACCTAGAATTCCATACCCAGCCCCAACACTAATCAAGGGGAGGGGTGGAAGAAAGATATTTTGAAAAATGCAAGTTCTCAAAACACTTATCACTCTTTACCCTGTCTCAGAAAGCTACTGGGGGATGAATTCCACCAAAACAAGTGAACAAATGAAGGAAGAGGAAAACATGAGGTCCAGGAATCTGGGATGGGGAAGTCTACACAAGACAGAGACTAAGGTGACCTCCAAGATGATGGTGAAGGGAAATCCCAAAACAGCAGATATGTAACCAGCCTAGGATCAAACAATCAAGATTGGAGCAGCTCAGAAGGTACTCAGAGTAACTTCTGACAGGATACCTTAATGCATTTGAGCATATTTAGAGGAATTTCCATATATTTCCATAGCTGGGAGTTTAAGGTGCATTTGGTAATAAATATATAAAAAACCAAGCAAATGAAAAGGCAAGACAATTATTAGTCATGGAGAAAAGGAAAAGCAATCATAATAACGCATATAGCTCAGCTGTCAGTAGCTTTTAAGTGGTCATAAAATGGAAACATGTATATCAATCTAACTAAAAGCACGTAAAACTATTTATGCAGAGCTGAAGGGTGATGTGAGTAAAAAATGTTGGGGGGGATGAGAAAGAATGTTAAATCCTTATCTTCCATAGTCATATGGTTGGTGGGATCTTTCAAAGTAAGAAGTCAAGAGATAACATTTAAAAGTGAAAATTCAAGATGTAGCAATAAAAGCGTGTGATTTAGAGATATGAGTGTAAACATGAAGATAATCACTTGGAAAAGTCAAGTAGGTTTGCCTTCAGAGAGTGGGAAGTGGCAGAGGCAGGGAGTGGAGACTTCTGTTGTCATATGAGCTTTATACAACTGTCTCCCGACATACAGGCACATAGCACTTTGATAAAAACCGTGTAAAACATTGCATCATCACAGGGCTTCTGCCTGGCACATTCTTGAAGACTACTTGATACCATACACAGCTCAACAGGCGCTGCTTTCTAAAAGACTTGGTGGTCTCATGTGTCCAATTGTTCTAGTTCTAATGTGAAACTCATGTGATTTTTGTGATTTCCTGATTCATTCTGATGCTTCTCAGCAAGGCAAGGCTAATTAGTTAGATGTAAAGCCAGAAATTACAACACTCAATCTGTTTCAGGGGGATGTGGAGGTACCCAACACGAAGGCCTCTTCAAAAACAAAAACACCAATGCAGCAATGAAGGCAGCTTACAGTTTCACAATCTGCAAGTTTAAGAACTCTTACTTTCCACGGTATGAAAATTCTCACATTTAGTAATCTCACCCTCAAAGCTATACTAACAATTTGGACTGTTTTTGACTCTTTCAATCATTTTCAACCAATTTTAGCATTCCAAAATAGTTCACTCAAAAGCACGGTCCCTATGAAGTTTTCCAGCGCGAGCTACGCAGACAATACAACGCAGACGTAAAACAGTCCAGATGACTATGTGGTTAAGGCTCCGAGGGCGGACGTTCCAGACTTGGCTCTGGTTCTTCTGTGAGAAGCAGTCATTGAAAAGCTTCCCCAAGGAAACGAGCCTCTCCATGAAGTTGTGGAAGCAGGATAACCCAAAGAGGCATCTCAATTTAGAAGCAAGACTTGGGGTAAGTTGAGGGAGGATTTTCTTTTTCTTTGAAAGAGAAAAGAGTAAAGACACGAAAAGAGAGCCAGAAGAAAAGCTTACTTTTGATGAAGGGACTGTGAAGGTAAACCTCACAATGAGGTAAACGTCATTGCATTCTCCACACAAATTTGGATCCTACCTTCTCCTCAGAATCCTCCTGACGCCAATTTCTTGCAAGATATATGTGCTGACTGCTATAGGGGATATAAAGATGAATTAGAAAGGGACTCACCTTAAGAATTTTACCCGATTTGAAAATCCTATAACTACTTATCTCTGAAAATGGATTTTTTTCTCAATGTATATCTGAGGTAATTACTCTCTAACTGTGTGTACTTTGTATAGGCATCCCCATCACAGTTGTCTTCCATGGACTATAAAATTCAGTCCGATACTGGGAATACTTACAAATATGATTAGGTTAGAGTGACTCTTGTTGGTTTAGGAGATGATGAAGATGATTATAATAATGAAGAACAATATTTCCACATGTACTAAATAAAAACTAAACTCATTATTCTTCAACTCTTCCCATATGATAGTGTAGCTCTGTTTAAACCAGTACTGAGTTTTGCAGGATCATTTCTGTAAACTAGACTCTAATTTCTACTATTGCCCAGATTGAGGCTACCTTGCGATGCTGCATGGTTAGAAAAATTTTAGATGATCACTTTGTTTTAAATCAGAAGGCTACTGAACAATTCCCTCTCTCCGTTAAAATGAATTGTCACGTATTTATTTTTTAATCAGGTGGTCAAAGGTAATCACCATGGAATACAAGCCAGGGATGTGTAAATAAACCTAACACTTGATATTCTGTAGTTAATGGTTCAAACTCATGCTCTGTGAGGACACGGCACAGTACTGTGCTATCTCACAGTCAAATGTGCAAAAGCAAAACCTATGACCCTGTGGGCCCAGATTCTTCTGCATGTTTATCTTCCCAAGACTTCTCGAACTTTGCACCCTGATCGGCAGGCAGCATAGAGCGAAAGCACCTGGGCTCATTTGTCTGCAAATGCCAAATGAAATCGAAAGCGAAAACCCGGGCTGGGATATTACCAGTGCAACCATATTGGTGCAGGGGAAAGAAGGGTTTTCTTTGTGTGTTGGTGGAGGAATGTCGGTCTGTCGGTCTCCACGGCGTGCTGTGCTCATCATTGGCTCTGCCAGTGCAGATGAAATCTGCCCCGTGTCCAGGTTGTAAATAAAATGTTGCTGCACCAGTGGGTTTTGGAGCTCAGCCTGAGGCCTCAGCTTCCAGGCCACAGTCAAAAAGTTGCTGTTTTAAATTACAAGAGACCAGGAGAATTCTTTGCTCTATGTGAGGTTCAAACATGGGCTTTTTCTGCTTGAATCCAGATGAGTATTAGTCTGAATTTGTCTGATAAAATTTGTCAAGTTACTGACATTTTTAATTCACAAAATAAAGATTTGCATCACAAATTATTGGAGCTAGAAAAATCTAAGAGAATAGCATATGTGCTTGCAAGTAATTCAACATTAATTTCTAATTTAAAACTTAAAAACAGTTTCTTCAAATCTCAAGTCTCTAACCTCATTGTGTTCATTTGTCTGAGCAATACTCTAATGTTTCTAACTGCCAGGGCTGTTTCTGAAGGATGAAAAGTATTGTGTTGGCAGTTTCCCCCGAGGTGGCTATGAAGGTGAGCTAGGTTTTGTTCTCTCCCCAGAGCTGAAGTGTTAGGGGGACTCACGTGTGCTTAGCGAGGAAGCCCTGTGTGGGATATTCTGCTGACGTGTAGAATAATCTGATGTTAAAGTTTAACAGCTACCAGAAAAAAAGTTTTATTGAGTGTTAACAGCAGTGCTGTGAGGCTGTACTCTCAGAAAGGAATTTTTTAAAACACACAGTAGGAAGCTCACAGGAAGTTCTTCCACTGGATCCAGCAGCAGGCAACACTGACGTGGTCAGGAAACAGGCGGGAAGCTTGGGCAGAGGCATCTGGAACAGGGCTCCGAACACTGCCCTGTTCACAGCGTGGCCAGTTTTGCTTAGGAAAAGCTCCTGAGTAGTGGCAGTTAATATTTAAACTAACTTGTGTTATTTAATGATGAAAGCTTTTTGAACAGGTGTTATTTCTCTTAGCAGCCCCCAACCTGGCACCTTCCAGACAAGCTGAGGAGTTGGAGAAGACCACTGACCTTCCTGCTCCATTTCAAATGCAAAACAAATTTATCCAATTTGGAGGGACACATCTTCTGACATGATCATTCACCTCCCTTTCTACATGGTCTGCTGTGGTAGTTTGCCTCATTTTCATGCATGTAATCATTCATTCATTCGACAAGCATCTATTATGTTCGAGACACCATTCCAGGACTGGGCATCTGGTAGAGATCAAAACAGGCTCAAACTCCTGCCCTCGTGGCACTCATTACTCCAGTGGCATGGACTCTGAAAATGTCAGAGCTAGAGCCTATGGCATTGAGAAGTTACAAACTCAAATGACTACAGGGGCCAGACCCGGAGGGAAAATGCACAAAGGTGATAGAAGGGGTGGTAACTGTAGCAAACCAGAGAGCATGCGTCCCAAAAGGCATCCAATATAGATTTTTAGAACACTGTGCAGTGTAAACAAAACATCCTTGAATGCCAGAGGCTTCCCGTGGCTGCCATTCAACTCTCAGATGTCCTCAGACCAGAAATCAAGGCGCAGAACAGATACGTGCCTTGCTCAAGGCCACATAACCAGGCAGTGGGCATATATGACATAATATATACAATTATATATAATATATAATTATATAATGTTTATATTATTAATTATACATGATATTCACACTGTTAAAGCTAGTCTATATTTGTGATATATAACTATATATAGTATATATAGATACATAATATTATATATTATAATGCTGACTCCAGGTCCCAAAAATATCATAAAAGACCACTAAAAATAAGCTGAGTTACTCTGCAAACCAAAGCTAGGAGCAGCCTAGTGCTATGAAAAATTGAATTGAATGCTTCCAGATTTGAGAGTTTTTGTGCCAATAAATAAATAAATAAACTACTACTGTAACAACAAACCCCAGGAACTTTCCCAACTAAGAATCATAATTGATTACAAGCTGTTGCCTCCAGTATTGAGTTACATTTTGCCTTACCAACTAAATGCCTCAGTAGTTAAAATGATTTTGTTTGAGATTCACATGGATTAAATAGCCTAGAACACATCCACCCTAGACTTAATCTAAGAGAGAGGAGATTTGGTTCAAATGTTCCTTCTCAGCATGTCAGGAAATGTTTTCTCCAATTAAGTAATCTTATTTTAGAGTTAACTCTGTGCCAAGAAAATAAACAATATATCTTTCATGAACGCATCCACTCTGTTGTATAAAAACTTTTATTTTCTGGGAGCCTGCTCTTGGAATTTGTACATATAATGAGATCAGAGCTGGAAAAATCCTGTTTTCTTTAGCATTTAATGGCTTTAGAAACTATAAGGGAGCCATGTGACACAGTATAATGACAAAGCTCTATGTGCAAGTGAGTATCAAAGATCTACAGATAATCTCTTCCCCTCTCACCACCAAAAAAAAAAAAAAAAAAAAACCCTGCAGTTTTACAGGAATACTGCATTAAGTACAGTGGGATGTTTCCACTCAGTCTTGAGCTGCGTGAAAATGACCTGCAAGAGAATCTGCTGCAGATCACAGACCAAACGCTATTATGCTTTCAACACGTTTTAAGGGATTAGGCATTATGGACATGTACTTGCAAGATCAAGTTGCAATAATGGGAAGTTGGGAAAAACACTTAAGATCCAACTGCCCGGCTGTCTCAAGGATGGCACTGGAGAAGGTAGAATGCTGGAGGACTCCTTCTTGGAGGTCTCTGCCCCCAACCCCAGATGATGGCTCTGCACAGAGGCCTGGAGCAGCAGTTGTGTTCTCCTGCTCCATCTCCTTCCATCCCACCACCCCTGTTATGCTCCAGCAATACCGAATGACTCCCGCTTCCCCAGACCCACGATGCTGCGTCTCTCCTTCACGCTGTTCTATACGCTGTTTTCCTCTGTGAACTCTCCTGGGTCCCGCAAGACCCAGCTGCAGCACTTCTTCCAGGAAGCATAGACAGTAAATTACTCTTTCCTCCTATTTTTTCTCCTTACTGGCTCCCCTGCTGGTGAGCTTTTTAAAAGCAAGAAACCTTATTGATACTGTTTCTCTTACATTCCCATTGCCTAACACAAATCCAGATTCGTGGCAGGTACATGCCATGTGTTTATGAAATGAACAAGTGGATGTTAAATCTAAAAATGGTAGGATGTGGGATCTTACCGATTAGTCAACTTGAGGCTCCCTTGCCAACACAGTAAAGGGCCAGTCCCATAGTTTACCGGGGAAGGAGGGAAGAGAAACTGCTCTGATCTCCTTTCTCCTTCTCTCTTCAATCTGGATCTGGATCAGCCAAGAACAATACTGAGCTTCCAGTTGCCATAAGACTTGTGCCCCTTACTTTTCCTTGATTGCCCATGGAATGCGCTAATGAACATTTGCTAGTAGAAGTTACCTGACAGCTCCTCTGCCCTGAGAGGAGCAGCGGTATCTTCCCTTCAGGGACTTATACCTGGGCAAACACCCGGGTGAAGTAGCAGCACAGAAGAAAACTTTCCCAGACCTGCATGGAAGAGCTTTAATCTCTTTAGAAGTAAGAGTTGGCTTTGCTCTGCCTAGCCCAAAATTTAAATGGTAGCTTGGGATAGACAGAGGGCTCCAGCCGTAGCAGATTGATATGCCCAGTTCCGTCACTCCCAGGGACTGCTCCATGTGCCTTTCCAAAAGGCAGCGAGGAACATAAAGAGCAAAGAACCCTGCGGCAGGAATCAGGAGAACTCTAAGTCCTGCCTCTGCCACTATTTGTTTGACCTTCTGCCATCCTCTTCGTTTCCTTGGTCCTCAGTTTTCTCACCTTTTAATGGGGACTACAGTACCTACCTGGTCATTTTACCATGTAGCACTAAGCTTTGAAAAAGTTAGCCTCTACAAAATCTTTCATAACTTAAAAGTGCCATGCCAATGCCTGGCCTGTCTCCCAATACTGCGCTCCAAATATTTACCTGTTAGCTCACCTGGACTTTTCACTAGTCCACACACAGGCCCTGTCACCTGTGAAGCAATCTCCCCCATTAAAATGCTGCTTCTTGGTTATATCAGCAGTGATGTCATGTGGATATCAGGTACCACTGACATAGTATGAGAAGGAGGGAACATCTCCTCTGTGATGTCCTTCCCCAGAACCCATAAATAATCCCCATCGAACCATGAGGAAAACATCAGACAAACCGAATTGGGGGACATTCTGCAGCATACCTCGCCAGTACCCCTCAAGACTGTCAAAGTCACGAAAACAAGCAGAGTCTGAGAAACTGTCACAGACCAGAGGGGACTGAGGAACCATGACAACTAAAGGCAATGTGGCTGCCTGAACTGGATCCTGAAACAGAAAGAGAACATTAATGGAAAAATTGGTGACGTCCAAAAACGTATGGAACTCAGTTAATCATAACGTGCCAATGTTGGTTTCTTAGCTTTGACGAATGCACCATGGAAATGTAAGATATAAAGGACGGGGTGAATTAAGTGAGGTGTATGTGGGAACCCTGTGTGCTATTTTTGCAACTTTCTGTATATCTAAACTTATTCCAAAACAAAAAAATTTTTTTTTAATTCTACTTGCCTTTCAAGCCTTCTCCAAATATCACCTCCCTTGTGATGCCTTAGTGAATTCCCCTCTTAGCTCTGACTTTTCTTTCTTCTCAACCCTCCTGGCACTTTTCTTCCTCCTTAATGGCATCTGCATATTATAACCCCTCCCTCCTATACATACCCTGATATGCGAGCAATTTGAAGGTGACTGCTTTTTTAATCTCTAGGGCCTAGCGGAGATTTATCCTGACACATGATAAATATCTAATACATGTTTATGAATGGGTGGGTGGATGGATGAACTGCAGCAGCCTGCACTGTCAAAGTGTAGGATTGCTGCAGCATGTTTATTCTATCCAGGCTTAGCTAAACATTTTCCCAAAATAGAATTTATTCTGTGGGCTGAGGCAACGTCTGCTACTGAAGGCATTGCCGTGTATTTGCAAAGCACCTTCCATTCTAGACTTTTAAAGCTATTTAGAAACCACAACTTATTAATCTTCATACCCCCCTCACATGAAATGCATTTGGCATAATTTAGTAATCCAAACTGTACATACCACAGGGGATTTGAAAAGTACCTAATTAAAGATACAGTGCTGTGCTCACCTTATCCTGGGCTTAAAGCCACTGAAATTGGTGAGCATTTGGACTGAGTGGAGGAAGAATGGAGGCATTTTTACAGCTGTGGATTCCAAGGGATTTGGGGCATCAGTACACTACTAGGCTTGAATGGGAAAAACAGGTTAAAAATCAGGGATAAATAAGATAGGTAGAAGCCAAACAGCGTGTCTGAATTAAGAAAGAAACTTGAAAAATAATGGGACTATTACACTGAACTGCTAAATCAAGGATATGGAAGAGGCCAACACAGGAGGGAAATAAACTGGAAAGCGTATAAGAAATGTTACTGTCTTAGCCTAATTTCCTCTAAAAAGCAGAGCTTGAGACATGGGTTTGCACAAAGGTGATTTACTTTTAAAAGTGAACCCAAATAACAGGAGTGGAGAACTGAGAAGCACAGGCCTGGCTGGTTGATGTTCTCATTGTGGGAAAATCAAATTTTCAATATAACCTGTAGTAAATGGAAATGCATGTGATTATGATAAATTGCTATTATATTAATGCAAATGGTAACCGATAATGGTAGTTTAGCTACATTTTGTTTGCTTTAAGGAAAATATTTCAAAAGCAACTTTTATAGGTTTGGAAACTCTACGTCAATGCGTAGATGGCAAGCCCAACTCCTCCAAGTTACTAAGTGCTACTTTGAAAGTATATATATATTCACCAGCCAAGTCCAGATGCAGTACTACTTTTATAACTAGCATCATTATTTTCGTTTCTAAACCAACTAAATGAAAGTGGAAAACCAGCAATTAGTACCAGGATTGTGTCGGCGGGAGAGGATTCATGTGTCCTCCCAGACTCTTGCCTTTCACAGTGCACTGCTCTGTGACAGCTACCTTACAGGAGCTGCTGCCACATATACACAACAGTAACAGTTGCTTGATTACATACTCCTTCTGCCTTTTCCTCTGAGTAGTTCATCCAAACGTGGGCAGATTAGGGGCTCAAGGTTTCTGAGGTCAAAAACAAACTCTAGTCTCAGAGAGAGAACTCTTCAGAGAAAGTGAACCTGGACCTCTGTCGGGATCACTGTGGTTGCTGTCATTTCTCCGGTCGTGGAGACCCAGACTTCCCAAGAGGTTCAGGGCTTTGCTCCCTTTCCCCTTCGCCGACTGCCCTTGCAGTCATGATGTGGAGCAATTTCAGAAATGTGCTTGGAATGGTTCTCCATAGCTTCTGCAGCAGCCAAAACCCAAGCCTGCTCAGAAATACACACTTTGGGCCACCTAGTCACCAGCAGTTAATGTCACCGTGTCTCAATATTTAACAGAAATCAACTTCCTCCTCCCAGAACCTCTCCCCACTTAGAGCTTACCCAGGCTGCACGTTTTGTGAAAGAAAAACTGCACTTGGAGCTTAGTGGCCTGCTTGCTTCCAACTGACCAAGTGGCCTCAGGGAATTCACAATGCCCTCAGACCTCAGTTTCCTCATCTGTGAAATGCAAGTAGAGGATTAGAGCATCTTTCAGCTCCAAAATGTTATGATGTAAAAATCCTGCCAAGATAAATCTCTTAAGTTTGTTTTCTTGTATTTCCACACTTCCCTTCTCTATATTTGACCTGCACATGGAAAGTATCTGATGCCTCACCCTTCCACACCCTCACCAGACACTTGAGAAAGTCCGGAATGTTTCTTTTATAAAAGACTGTGAGCTATGTTTTCTACATACTTAGTTCCTCTTTGCCAGTAAAATCCCTGCCGCCTCTTCAAATCATAGTGAGTAAGCAGCATGTCAAGGGGTAGCTAATTCTTCTCAGGTTCCTTACGTCTGGAAACACATTTGGTCATTTCAGACCTCTTTTTCTCTGCAAACCAGCTAATACCAGTCTATCTGCTCATCTCTGATTTACACTGAGGGAATTTTAAGTAGAATGTTTCTCATGAGAAACAAAAAACGTGTTGTGAGAATCCCTTTGCCTATTTTGGCCCAGCAGAATTTCAGCTGCAAACCTAACTTTTCTACACCTACCTTTTAGATGTAGTTTATCACCAGAAAGTTGTGCCACATTAATTGGGAAGTGATTGGGTTAAAAGAAACTCCTTTGTTGCAATCTTAAAAGGAAGTTCAAAATCAACTATTTAAAATAGCTTGCCTCATCTAGAATCTACCAAAAGTATGAATTCTGATAGCACAGTCAGCCTGGAGATATACAACACTGCAATGGTGAAGGATGTTTTCCAGTTTCCTGAGACTACTCCCAGGCTGCTTCGCTCCGAGCGTGGTTCCTTTTGGAAGCTGTAGGCACCAACCTGCTACCACATGATGCTCGGTTCCGATGTGTAGTGTCTTTTGTTGCTTGGCTGATGCTGGACTGTTCTTAATTCTCTTCCTGGCCCCCCAAGAAGAAAAGTGCACCACTATTAAAATGAATCGATTTCACTGGGACAGCACCAGTGATCAAGGTGCATGGAGCAAGACAGTCAGCTCTCTTGGCCCCAGGACAGCAACTTAGCTCCATGCTCTGCTTGGACTTCCTGACAACACAACCTTCTGGATTAGAAGGCAGTTGAGTGTAGGCCAAGGTCCTCTGGCCTCAGAGGGTAATGTGGAGGCTGATGTTGAAGGATGAGAATCATTATGGCAGGCCACATTTTTTAGAAGTAACCTGAAAAACCAATGTGAGGTCCTCCTCATATCAAATCAAATCCAGACCTTTCTTCCTTCTGGATTCTTTAAGTGTTTTATTTGGCTTATTTATGATGCATGAAGAAGTTTCTTTTCAATGTGAGGGTGAAAGCACTTCTCTTTGTTTAGACACTTGGAATATGAATTCATTTGCAGTTTGACCCAGAGAAGCTGGGCTCTATTCCTGGCTCCACCAGGCAAGTGGTTTATCCTCTCTGGACTGAATTTTCCATAAAACAAACAAATAAACAAACAAACCCCCAAAAAACAAACAAAAAAAAGCCACAAGGGGTTGAGAATAGATCATCTTTTATAGAACTAGCTACATAATTTGCCATTCCAGTGCAAAATAAAAAAAAGTAGGACCTAAAATTTAAAAATGATTAAGAATTTCAGGGCACTGACAATAGAGCATTAAACAAAGTGTGGGGCCCATCTGGGCACAAGGTCCTTCCTGGGCACAGGCCACACACACACGTTGCACGCTGGACTTAATCTCTCCCATGCCTTGTCCAGCACCAAACTTCTCTGATATCACAGCCTTTTCTTTCATCTCCACACGCACAGTCCTCATGCAAAAAAACAAATGCAAACAAGCAAACAAAAAAAAGCAAACACGAAAAGCTTGAGTTGCATCTTTTGCTCGAAGGCTACCTCACTTTTACTTTTCAGGTCCCTTTGACCGTAAGTTGTACCTCAGCCCTTCCTGACTTCCTTTTATTCTCCAAGATGGATTTTCTTCTTTCCTGCCTACAACATCCAAATGACCTTTGCTTGGGGCTTTTTCTAAATCACCATATGTTAGATAATTGTGCCCAAAGGAATTACTTCCAGAGTGGCCTAAACACAAAAGAAAAACACACAGCCAACTTTTTTCTAGAACAGTGCAAACATTTCCTTAAACCTAAGTGTCTCAAGAGGAAAATTGACAGAATAAACCTTTCACCCAGCCAGTCTACTCTGTGTAGTACTTGTACTGAATACTCCTTGCATTTTTACATGCCTGATTTATCTACTCTTTTGCCAATAAAAGCAGTCCAGTTCTTTGATTTAGGTTTTTTTACAATGGAAAAGTGGCCAGAGAAAATGACTCAGTTGAGTGTTTTATTAATGGAAAGAACTGATATGCCAGAAACAAGCCAAGTTCTCTGCCCCTTCTCTGTCGTATTACACCCTCATACAGCACCTACCTGGGAAGTAGGAGATTTCAAAGTAAACGCCAGAAAAGCAATGGCTTTTCAGATGTTAGGTTCACTAAAAAGTGAACAACCAAAAAACAGAAGGAATTTTCAGCATTGAGAAGTGAAAGCTATTAGTGTAACTTAACAATTACAAAGCAACTGTCAAGAAAGGGGGGATTCTCTTAACATGTGTCATAAGGAAATAAGTTTAATTTCTTGCATGAATTTTTCTTCTAGGCCCAAGTTACCGAAGTTTCATTCAAGGAGATAAACTTTCTGTACAAAATTTCACCATTATTGCAAATTGATGGAAAAAATCAGATTTATTCTTTAAATTAACTTCTGGAATTTTAAGAGGAGAAAGTGGCTTCAAGTCTATTCACAATTGGCAACTCAACCTCAAAATGAATTAACTTTCTGTATGCAAGTTTGGAGTGTTCTGGGGTTTTTTTTTAAGTGCATTTACTTCTTTAATCTTATACAAAATCAAAGCCCACTTATCTCAAATATTCAAGATTGTGTATGTTCAGTTTTAAGGGATAGTTTAGGGCAAGGATGTTATAAATACTGATAAACTACTATTAGTTTATGACTATTTCAAATATTTGAATACCTATACCTTTAAAATATGAGCAAACAAGCCTATAAAACAATAAATGCCTATATTGAGAGCTCATCTACTTCCCTGCCTTGTGTCAAGATTATATCAAAACTCCCTGTATTCCTAAGGCTGCTGTAAAAAAAGTACCACAAGCTGGGTGGCTTTGAACAATAGAAATTTATTCTCTCACAGTTTGGAAGCCTGGAGGTCTGAAATCAAGGTGTTGACAGAGCCATGTTCCCTCTGAAGGCTCTAGGGGAAGATTCTTCCTTGCCTCTTCCTAGCTTTTGGTGGTTTACAGCAATCCCTGGCATTCCTTGGCTTATAGACACATCACTCCAATCTCTGCTTCCATTATCACATAGCTCTCTCCCTGTGTCTCTTACCCTCTTTTTAAATGGACACTAGTCATCTTGGATTAAGGACCTATCCTACTCCAATATGACCTCACTTAACTAATTATATCTGCAATGACCTAATTTCAAAATAAGGCCACATTCTGAGGTTCTGGGTAGGACATGAATTTGGGGGGATTACTATTTAACTTAATACAATCCCCTAAACAAATTATAAGCTTTCTTGTATTTAAATGAAATGAAATAAAACATAGATAACTTCATGAAGTATTCTAGAAAAGCAAAGCCCAATGATTCCCCTAAGAATCCATTCCATTCAGCCATCAACCCCAGCGGTTCTCAAAATGTGATTTAAGGACAATCCACCTCAATTCAACTTCAGGGAGTGGGGGATTATCATAAATATAGTTTCATAGGCTCTACCCCAGATCTACCAAGTCAGAACTTCTAAGTGTAGAGGGCAGGAACCCGCATTTTAAACAAGTTCCTGGGGGTTTCTTGCACGCTAAAATTTGAGAGCCGCGAACCACCGTGTCAGAAAAGTCTGCCTCACATTCCCCATGGTGCTTCTTAAATTCATTCCTTATTTTTCCTCTCTTTTCAGGTGAAATTGAGAACAGCTGGTCAACAAATTTTCTTATATTTGAACGCCATTATAAAGGCACTCCTCATTTCTTTTTTCCCTCCAGACCAAGTAATATAAATTCCAATAATATTAATTCCCTAATCTTGATAGAATGTATTCTCTAATCGTTAAATTATTTACAAACTCTGGCCAAATTCTTTTCATTTCCTTCACAACCTGGTGTACCCAGAAATTTTTTTTTTTAATTCTTTCCATCTTCAGAGTCATAGACCATACCTTTGGCCATGTGAAGAGATACCACTGTTTCATATTTCAGGTTAGAAAAATCTGAAACCTGGAGAAATCACACTAAAGCCATCTGTATTATGGTTTTCCACAGAAACAAGACCAGTAGGAGATACAGATATCATATATATATATACACACACACACAATACACACACACACATACACATCCGCAATTACAGAGGCTGAGAAATCTCACCATCTGCAGGTTAGAGACTGAGGACAAGCTTGCGGTGTAAATTCCAGTCTGAGTCCAAAGCCAATGGCATAAATCCCAGTTCAAAGGCAGGAGACTGATGTCCCAGCTCGCAGGCAGGGAGAAAGCGAAAGGGGTAAATGCCTCTTTCTTCTGCCTTCTGTTCCATTCAGGCCCTCAGTGGATTGGATGATGCCTGCCGACATCAGGGAGGGCCATCTACTTTACTGAGTCTACTGATTGAAACGCTAGTCTCATTTGGCAATGTCCTCACAGACACACCCAGAAATAATCTGGGTACCCCTTGGCCCAGTGGAGTTGATACACAGATTAATCATAACACTATCCTAATCAGGCTTCTTTCCAGCCATGAAAAAAACATGCATACTTAGGTATTGGTAGCGTAATAGGTAGAATCTACCTCTAAATCCTTTTTCCTTCCTGTTAGCCCTTTGCATTAACTTTGATCAGTGAAGGGACAAACCAAGCACTTACAGGCTGTGCTCCGATCCCTGTGGAGCAACAGAAGGACATGAAGGTGCTGAGTCTGAGAAAAGAGGTGTGCTCATGAGGTAAGACCAAGGCAACTTTTCATCTGACCTAGAGCTTTTGCAAGTCTTAAGAGCCAGTTGTTCCTTTTTTGAGCAACACAAAAATAACACTTGGTGAGGGCCATACACAGCATTCTGACACTATTAGAGCCAAAAGGTTTGAAAAACCTAGTGCTGATACCTCCTACTTCTCAGCCTTTAATTTTGCTCTCCCTTGAAATAGAATTCTACTGATCGATCATTCACACATGCATTCATCAAACATGAGCCAACATCCCCTGAGCACTCACAGTCTAGCAGGGGAGGTAGACATGTAAAACCAGAGTTACAACTGATACTATGAATAAGAAAATTCCTAAATAAGAGAGAATTTTGATAAGTTAGAAAAGGAAGAGAATTGGATCCGTTATGCAGATCCAAACCATAGTGATCAAGTGAGAAGAAATGACCCAAGGGAGCTCCTTTGTGTGCATGCATGAGAGAGAAGGAGAGAGAGAGGAGACAGAGAGAGAGAGAGAGAAAGAGTTGGGCCATCTAAGCTAGTGCCATTCATACTTTTCAAATAGTAGAAAAAGTACTATTTCTTGTACTATTTGGCTGGTAGGTATTCACATAGCTCCCTTTCTAGAGATAATTGTGGCATTTTACTGAGTGTCTTTTTTCAAGTCAGAGTAGGAAAGTTAACAGTTTTAATGGCTTTTTCAGGTCAGAAAGCATTTACTAAGTACCCATTAAGAGCAAAATCTTTTTAAAATTAAGAATTGCTCAAGAAGGCCGGGCGCAGTGGCTCACGTCTGTAATCCTAGCACTCTGGGAGGCCAAGGTGGGAGGCTCACTCAAGGTCAGGAGTTCAAAACCAGCCTGAGCAAGAGCAAGACCCCATCTCTACTAAAAATAGAAAGAAATTAATTGGCCAACTAAAAATATATAGAAAAAATCAGCTGGGCATGGTGGCACATGCCTGTAGTCCCAGCTACTCGGGAGGCTGAGGCAGAAGGATCGCTTGAGCCCAGGAGTTTGAGGTTGCTGTGAGCTAGGCTGACCCCACGGCACTCTTGCCTGGCAACAGAGTGAGACTCTGTCTCAAAAAAAAAAAAAAAAAAAAGAATTGCTCAAGAAATTGGAAGACACAGTCCTTGAAGGTTTTATAATTAATTAAGCAAGAAGACACTTGTATTGTTAGAGAATGCTATAGGAATTCAAGTTGAGAATTCAGTTTCCTATAAAGTGTGATGATTAGTCAAGAGAATTGTAATGAGGAAGAGAATCTAGAACTGAGTCTTGAATGAAATGGAGGGTGGCATCACTAGAGAGGAAGAAAACTTACTAAGGTGGGGCAAACTACACCCAAGAAAAGCACAGCAAGAAGACTCACGAAGGTGCTCAGAAGACTGTAAGAAAGCTAGGCAGACTGAATAAAGGGATCATATGGTGGGACTGCAGCTGTAAATAAAAGGTGAACTCAAGTGCTAGAATTCTTTGAATTCAGCTTAAATATTAGGTTAACCATATGAAACCACCACTTTTGTAAATCAATAAATGAATTATTGGAAATGTCATATGGTGCAACTGGAAATATGGAGATCACAGTAAGATGAAGTAAAGAAAGTGATGTTTGGGGAAGATTTATCCTGTAGTGCACAGGCTGGGACTCGGCTACATTAGAGACTCTACAATTAAGAATCACTCTAGTAACTTAAGCATCAGATGGTCAGAACATGGATGAGGGCTGGCTGTGGATATGGAAAGGAAGAGTCAAATGTGATAGGCACTATGAAGAAAAAATTTCACCGAGACTTGAGGACTAATTGGACATGGACAAAGAAGAAAAGAGGAGTCAGAGATGGTTACAACATTTGTTGTCTAGGGGACTAGACGGATAGCAGTGCCATTGACAACAGAATTGCACCTTGATTTATGCAATAAATGCTTTCCTGAAAATGTGTGTAGCACAAAATTGTATAAATCAGGTCACAATGTAAATACACTAAGAACACTTGCTGCATTTGTTAGGATGTTGTTTTGCTGCTTTAACAAAGATCAAATGATAGTGGCTTAAATAAAATAGATTTTTTTGTCTCTTATGCAAGTATCTGAGCTGGTAGAAAGTATACAAGGTAGGGTGGGCAGTGCTGCTGTAGGGACCCAAGTTTCTTCTATCTTGTTGCTCTGACATTATGATGTTGCCCTCATCTGCATGGCCAAAACTGGCTCACCACCACCTGTCCTTGTGCCAGGCTACAGATAAAAGAAAGAGTATGTTAAGAATGACATCTTCTATGTAAGGATATGGCCAGAGTTGTATGTCACTTCCCCTCATATCCTATTGGCCAGATCTTAGTCACATGGACACATCTAGCTGCAAGGGAGCCTGGAAAATGTGGTTTCTAGAGGTGGCCATGTGCCCAGCTAAAACTCAGGGAGTTTTCCTATTAAAAGGAAGATGGTAACAGGAGATATTGTAAGACAATCAACAGCCTCTGTTATAGTTACAACTTAGTGGGAAAGTCATTTGTAAAATTTTTTAAAAAATAACACTTAAGGGAAAAATCCAGACTTTAAAATCTTAGGGTTTTGGGGACTATAATATATCTGTAAAGGGAAAAAGAGGAAGAAAATATCACTCCCTTTCCCCCAAACTGTGTTCCAGTCTCTGGGATTTTAAACTAATCAATGAGTCAGGAAAGCATTGAAGAATTATTGTGAAGAAAGCCTGGTTGTCAAATCTTAGAACTGGAAGAGACCTTGTAACAGTATTGTATATCTTATTAGAAATAGTGTGACCCAGGAGATTTTCCAGAAGGAGATTTTCTTAGGTGAAAGAAATGACTGTCCAAGTGAATCATCATTTCCATCTCTGGCACCAAACCTGGGACTATTCCAGAGTTGCATCTTCTCCTGGATGTATCACACTTTGATTCCACCTGCCATTGCAATGCCTATTTCCCTGGAATATCCAGTTTCTCCTTTAAAATTCAACTTGAGTGCAAGTAAACCCCTTTTCTTTAGTGTCCTTTCATGAAGCTAAGATAGGCTGGCATTCAAAAATTACTTAATGGGGCAGGATGTGGTGGCTCATGCCTATAATCTCAGCACTTTGGGAGGCTGAGTTGGGAGGATTGGCAGAGGCCAGGTGTTTGAGACCAGCCTGAGCAACATACCAAGACCTCTGTCTCTACAAATAATAGAAAAATTAGCCAGGTGTGCTGGTGCACACCTGTGAAGGCCTCTGGGAACTTGAAGAGGATACAGTTGTTTTCTATAGGGACCAGATGAGTCATAAATACCATAAAGCACCTGCTCAAAGTAATGCTTCCTTATTCTTTTTAAAAATAAAACAAAACAAAAAAATCCCTGTTTTCATCTGTTTTATTTGCTCTTTTTCTCTATTGGTCCATCTCCACTTTCCTGAATAAATTGTAAGCAAATCCTCTGAATGCCTGATCCCTAGTTTCCAACAGATAAATCAAAAAGGCCAATAACTCCATGCCTTGGGGGTTACTTTTATAATACTAAGTATAATCCCTACTGAACAGAAATTACAGGTTAACACAAGAGGACAAATTTTGTTTAAAAAGAACCTTTTTATAATACTGTTCTATCTGACTCTAAAAATAACGTATACTCTTGGATCAAAATTGGGGGGAAAACAGAGAAAGATAAAGATATTTTTTAAAATATAATTTTTCAGTTTTAAAAATTTTTGAATGAAATTAAAATATTTATAAAAATAAAAAAATAAAAATATTTTTTAATTTTAAATTTTAGTTAAAAAGTAAAAAAATATTAAAAATATAATTTTACCACCACAGTTAACATTGTGGTATATTTCTTTTCAGCCTTTTTTTATTTTTCAACACACAACTATCATACAGTTGCAGGAAGAGTAATGGATAAAAAGGAACCAAACTCTCCAGTCACAAGAGGCCCACACATCCCCAGGACTGTTGACACGGGTATAGAGATAAGAAATAAAGTTTAGGTTTTTACACTTGGAGAAAGAAAACTGCAGGTGGTATTCATGTTATCATTGTAACTGACTCTTTCCAGTGAAAAAATTACATTAATCAATTTGTTGTTCAGTGTTTGCTGTGGCTCTTACTACAGTCAGTTTCTGGTCTTTTGCTGCAGTGGAATAAATCAATGTGCTTGTCAAACAGGGCTGTGGCAGAGGTGATGGCAGCAGCATCCACAGCAGCAGTGCCAGCCTGAGTGCAGGAAGTCACATTCTAAGGGGAAGGTCCAGGCTGGCAGAAGTGTGTTAACCTTTCATCCATGTCATCGGGTTTAATATGTTAACTTTGTAGTAAAAGCTGCTTCTTTGGGCTCAGGGTTCATAAAAAGTGTTATTGGTCCTTGATGTTCCCAGTTGAGAATAGCAAGGAAAACAGAACCCTGAAAGCTCACACTGATTGAAGCAAAGACAGAGCCAGGAGGTCAGCCCAGTGCCCTCGCTCCTGCCCAGCCTGACAGAACTGAACAGCTATTCATAGCCGCTGGAGCACTTCCAAGCCGTGAGTGTAAATTTACTTGTATCATCTTTGCAGAGAGGAACTGCGTAGTCCCCAGCGCCTCCTGGTTGATTTGGACCGACTGTTTATTTGTTTAGTCCTATAATGATATTATCCACAGGGCTAGAGCCACACAGGGAGGATGAGGAATTCCTGGAGGAGGGAGGCTGTGTGTGTTTATTGCCCTGTCAGCCCTTCACGACAAAAGACAAAAGCTGCTGTAATTTGTGTGTTCCCACACACATGATCCATATGGACAATATCGAGCATAGGTGCTGATGAAGGGGGAAAAGGATTACCAGAAATCAAGATGCCAGCTGCCTTGTGAGAAACGTAGAGAAATGCTCTCACAGTCAGCCTCTGATTAAACACCACGGTTCCAGAGTGGGAAGGAATTCTGAGATGTTATCCATACCAAGGAAAAAAAGAATCCCCAGCTCTTGACTGACTCAGGCTTTGTGTTGCCTTGGACCTTGAACCTGATTTCTTTTCTTTTCAAGCTCAATGGTTTCTGTTGCCTTAGGAGAATCTAGGTTTTTCATGGCCATGCATATTTGGGGGGACCATGATTTCCCTTTTCCTCAGCACATTTATTTATAGCTCAGTTTCAATGCAGTTCTTAGCTGTGGGCATATGATCAGGGCCAATTCTAGTTCATCTCCTCGGTGTCAGACTGAAACCACCTAAAATGTGCTGCCAATCAGTTCCTGATTGTTTTTCTGGGAGTTTACAGCTCTGAAAGCTTTTTCTGCCTCAGGAACGTGCCATCCATCCAAGAAATACACTACTTGAAAGCAAGGGCAAAATAAATCAACAGAGTCAGCACGTCACTCAGCAGACTGGCAAATGGTGATCTGCTAAGGGGCAGTTGTGCCCAACCTTCTTGCTGACTGTGGGTCCATTGAGACCCTGCCACATTGACACTGTCATCATAGTTTGATCGGCACCACCTGAAAGTCTCACACAGTCACTGATGCCAAGATAGCAAAGGGCACTGCAGTGAGGGCTGACTGGAAAGTCGTTGCAAGTAGGATGGATGGCTGCCACAGGCCCTGAGAAACAGCAGCAAGGACACACACAAACCACCCCAACAAAGTGACACAACACTGCCAGAAGCCAGTGAGGCATGATGGCACAGCCGGCAACCTCAAATAACCAGGGCTCATGTTGAGTAGGGACAAGGCAACCATGGATGGATCATGAGCAGCAGCCCTCCCACAAAGCAGCCATTTGTGGTTCCCAAATAATGGAACATTCCATGACCAACACCAGGGAAAGGAATACAAAAAGCTACTTTCATCTTCCTGGGCAGTATATACTACAGCAGCCCCATCCAACCGACACAGATCCCTGCAGTCTGTACCTAGTGCCTATCTATCTATCTATCTATCTATCTATCTATCTATCTATCTATCTATCTATATCTGCCTATAATTATAACAGAGATAATACGAGAAAATGTGAATAATAGGAGGAAAATGCTTAACAAGTAACCTAGAGATCCATCAGTAATCCTGAACTTCTGGAAGAAGCAGGCTGAGGGGGAGATGGTGCTGCGATGTGTATTATACTTCGCCTCGGGCTGGTACCCACCGGTCTCAGTTTGCCTTTCCAGTTCCTGTAAGTAGCAAAGAAAACCTAGAAGAATCCCCTCACTTTGCTTACTGGGCATGAATGGGAGGCACAGATGGGGGTGAGGGAATACCTGCCCTAAAACAAAGCAAACAACCATGTTAAACAGAGGAGTTGCTACAAAAGCAAAATATAGGCAGTGCATGTATTTTTAATGACCAGGACCAGGGTGCCCTGGGCAAACATAAACAGCTCCCTGCCTGCGGAGGGCTAGAAACCTTCCAGTCATAGAGTTTGAGTTCCCTGCCACCCCCTCCTAAGGGTGCCTGGCCCTGCCAAAAATCATTTACAAATAAAGAGCTCTCAGAAATGTGCCCTACCTTCGGCCAGGGACGAGAACCTCTTTTCCAATAAATATCTGGCCAGGCAGCGGGGCGGGGGCCGCGAGTGACAAAGAGAGCCAGCGGCCCGGGTTTGTTTGGATTGCCCGGCCGGCGCAGGAGCGGCCGGGCGCAGCTGACCACGGGTACAGATAGGTTAATTTCCACATGGAGCTGCAGAAACCCTATCCGCGGGTTGCGAAGCGTGGGTCAGCCAAGGCATGTTAATCTGTTTAGCATGTGCGCCGCGCGGAGGAGCCAGACCACCGGGGCGCAGGAGGCGCGGCCGCAGCCGCAGCCGCAGCCGCGCTCCTCCGGGGGAGTTAATAAAGAGCTTAAGGCAAGTAAGTGTATCGAGGTTGCGAGCGGCTCCGTGCCGGCGGCCCCGGGGAGGGCGAGGCCGCCTGCCGCCAGCGCTCGCGTCCCGCGGGCCCTCGGATCGGCGCGCCCCGGAGGCCGCGCGAGCCCCGCCGCGCCGAGCCCAGCTGTCCGGGCGCCGGCGGGCTGGGAGCGCACCGGGCCCTTCTCCGCGTTCGCGCCGTGGGGAAGGAGGGGGGCGGGGGGCTAGCTGCTTCGAACATTTTTAACTAATCAAAATATTTGCTGATGAGTATTTATTTTTACAAGAACTCGGTTTGGCTGGAGACTTCCCGAGCAACAATATGGGCTGCCGTATTAGGTTTGTGACGGAGCCAAGTGCGGTTGGGCTTATTGAATGTGCGCGCCGGAGATCACTCGCTCCGGAGATGTCTCCCTGCTCTGGGGAAGCAGCTTTCCCAAGACCATCCTTCTGCAGATGGCGCTTAGAGCACAACCACATGTCCCCCAAAGCACGGGAGGCTTCGTGTATTATGTTTGGGCTGAATGAAAAGAGGAACGCACGCTGTTTCCTGTCCAAGCCAACGGAGAGAGAAAATAGCGGGAAACGTCCCTGTCCTGAGAAAGGAAAGCCAAAGCTCAGAGGTTCCAGCGTATGCGCAAACAACAGCAAAACTGGATGAAAACAACG
This sequence comes from Lepilemur ruficaudatus, assembly GCA_963574885.1. NCBI lineage: Eukaryota > Metazoa > Chordata > Mammalia > Primates > Lepilemuridae > Lepilemur > Lepilemur ruficaudatus. Next base: position 23,175 of record CAUYRT010056299.1, read on the forward strand.
CGCCATCCATCTCAACACAGCCCTCCGTCGTGCTAAGCCTTTCCTTCCTCTCGTCTTTCGTCCTCCTAATACTCATCCAAGAAAGACATTTTTAACTTTACCGAAGTAAAGATGTTGAGTCTGGTCCAAGGTAATAAAATAACTACTTCATTCAATCGCTGCAAAGCCAGTGGCCGCTACCTTGGAAAAACTATGAAAGATGAAGTTGGATCAAGTTTGCAAACTGAAAAATGAGGGTTCATACTAAACAGCCTTGAACTGTAAAGATAACCTGGAAAACACTGGACCAGAATTCTTTAAATGTTGACTGAGAACTGGATAAAACTCTCCTAACTGGTGGCAGTCACAGTCGTTAAGAAAATAGACTGCCGGTTCATGAACTCCTTGTTCACCTCCAACAATGCGGCAGTCAGTCCTTAGAGAGCGCCTCCTACAGATGGCTTCTCGGTGGTTCTGTCTTGGGGGAAAGGGAAGTTGGGCGGGGGTGGCTCTGGAAGAGAGCATGCAGGGTACCACTGTCAAGTACATGAAGAAGGTGTAAATGAGCAGATATTGAAAATATGAAGTTGGGTCAGAGCAAGCAGAAAGTAAATTTACCCATCATGAAAAGTAGACTTCCCAAGTGCAAGATGGTTAAAGCAAAAATACCTGAAGAGTCATGGAGATCCTATGCTAAAGATCATTTGGCAATGCAAACTGGTAGCTTTCAAAAGCAAGCACAGTACTGGGAAACAGAAAGTAAAATGAACTATTGGGAACCAAGAACCCACGTCTCCATGTTTTCTGTATTAGAGGTTATTATTCAGTCTGGGGAGCCACAAATGAAGAGACATGGAGAATAAAAACTCTCCCTTCTCTTCTGCACTTCCTTCACTTGTTTGGTTTACATTGGTCACTAAGTGTCCTGATCTTAATGACTTAATGACTGTTGCCACATGTCCGATTGTGGCCCACCCACTCCCCAAACTCAAAATTAAATTCAAGTGTGAAAGGAGCTTATGGCTTCTTTTGATCAAAGAGAACCAGACCCCCGAATTTAAGATAGAAAAGGAAAGATAGCACTAGTAAAATTGGCCTGCACTTTACATTATTTTGAAACTGACTGGCAGAGATGAGAGGACTAAGGAAAGTAAGAATTTCAGAGAGCCAAAAAAAAAAAAATCATAACTGAGGAAATTAAATTCTTTGGAAGCAAAAAGAGAACAGGTTTCAATCATTCCAACTCAAATTTCCTTTACTTAGTGACCACAGCCAAAAGAGGACATTTGTTCCTACCAATCAAAGAAAGACATCAGTAAAGAGCCTTGTGTCCGGTAAACCAATGAGACTGCCCACCTGGAAGGTGGCATATTTCCATGCTGAGCCTGCCTCTGTGTGAGACTAACTTAGTCATCTCCGGCTGTATAACAAAATACCATAAACTGAGTGGCTTAAACAACAGATGCTTATTTCTCACAGTTTTGGAGGCTGGGAAGTCCAAGATCAAAGTGCTGATAGATTTGGTTCCTGGTGAAGGCCGTCTTCCTTGCTTACAGACAACCAGCCGCCTGCTTGCTATGTCCTCATATGGCAGAGAGAGAGAGAGAGAGAGCGAGAGCTATAATTTCTTCCTCTTCTTTTAAGGACACAAATCTCATCATGGGGGCCCCACCCTCATGACCTCATCTAAAATCAATTACCTCCCCAAAGGCCTCACCTCTAAATTTCATCACATTGAGGGTTAGAACTTCAATACATAAAATTGGGGGAAGAGGCACAAATATTCAGTCCACAGCAGAGAGGTACTGCCACATTAGTGCAATGCAGCTGGTGGGACAGGACACTGACAATTCCCACCTCATCTTCTAGGCCCAGACCAGGGCCCTGCAAAGGGCCCACCTCCCCTAAAACTTTCTCTAACTGTCTTCCTTTTTTATAACCTCTTATTTCTCTTGAAAAATATTTTTAGAGCATTTACTTTGCCATCTCTGTTTAATAGCACAAATAGACTAAGCTGTGTATTCCATGACCCTGACTAGAATGTTATATCAATAATAGTGATAATATGATGATTGAAATTGATAGTGATGATGACAGCAGCTAACACTGATTTAACCTGTATCATGTGCCAGTGCTTTGCATGCATTATATTATATAATTTTCACAATAAACCTATGAGGTTGATGTTACTATTGTCAATTTTACAAATGAGAATACTGAGGCTCAGGGAGGTTAAATAGCTTATTCACCAGGTGGGTAAGTTGCAGAGCTGGTCTGCAACCATTGGTCTCTATACTCCCAAGCCTGTGATCTTAGCCAATGCATTATCATATAAGCCCATGTTTATGCACACAGTGTCCCCCCATGTCTGTGGGGATAATGTAAAATTTTCATTTCAATGCCCCCAGGATTAAAGTTCTCTTAATAGAAACCCTAAACTTTTGAGTATCAACATTTTTCTTACTGAGTGGAACTATATTTCCAGCATCTATAATGTATTAATTCTTGCCTCCCCTTTCCTTTTAAACTAAGGTCTCTTTCCACCACTTATGACTAGACTCTGTTGTGCACCTTTTCTGAGCCTGTGTCATTCCATTTGCTGCAATGAGAGTGATTGATAGCTTTGATTTTTATGTATTTAATTTTTAAATATACTAGACACCAGACTGGGAAAATTTACTTATCCCAATTTGTTGCTCTAAAAAAGTCTGACTGATAAGATACAGGAAAAAAAAAACACACTTACAGGAACTGAATTTCCCGGGCGGTAGGTGGGATCATGGCAGGAAGTGAACTCAGGGCTTATTGAAGGGCTCCAGGGGAGGACAATGAAGAGACCCAGCTAAAATGCCAAGTGGGCCCGAACTAGCCAACTACTGTGACAACCCTTAGGTTAAGGAAGTAGATATCCATCAGAGCAAAGAGATCAGGCAGGACAGGGATATTGATTAGCTCATGGATCTCATGCTTATAAAATAAAACTGGTAATACTGGTGCTTCTCTTCTAAGTAAATATTCGGCCAAATCGAGGAACAAATTCAGTCAAGTTCTTTGAGTGCCTCTGAGGAAAGCACCACAGAAAAGCTCTTTTCTAAAATGACATTGCCTTACTCATTGGCCAGAAAGTATTTCTTCTCAAATGACATGATTGATGAACCGAAGAACTTTCAAAGCACGAAGGATCCACGTCATTTAGATAAGCCATTTGTCTGAGGTTCCAAATGGAAAAGAGAATCAATCTCCCACAATTCCTCAAAACACCAAGTGCCCTTATATGGGCCAGACTTGCCTGAAAAGGAGAACAGAATGACATTGCCCAGTGAATCCCCCAGGCTTCACATTCCAAAAGTGTCCCATTAAATGAGTCCAAGCAGTTGCTTCTGAAATCATAAATTCCAAAAGACAATGAAAGTTGCAATCACAAGGGGTAACAGAAGCCAAACACATTAGGAACATGTTCCCTGAGCAAATAGCATAATCCCGGACACGCGGGAACACATGGTTTGCCTCAAACATGTTTCATTTTGTCATCGCATTGAGAGTACAGTATTTCTCTTTGGGTGCAAGAGTGATTGATTTCGTTGGGAGAATTGTTTGTAAGAACATGAAAGTTGCCAAAGCAAACACGTTGGAGGGAAGTGTGGAGAAGGGGAGTAAGAATATTTGGAGTAGATCTGGGTTTGGGAAGTTCATGCAGAGGTGAGACAGTGAGATGTAGAACAAATAAAAACATTCTGCACACTTCATCTACATAAATTATGTTCTGAAATTCACTCTGTGTAGACATTAGCTGTGCAGCTACAACTCTCCCTAGTGTGCCTCTAGAATGTGGGCACAAAGCCAATTTTTAAGTGAATGATTTGCAACTTTTCCTCCACATAAATTAATCTATTAATATTTAGATCATCCTGTTTTTAATCCACAGAAGTCATGTAGTCATTATTAAAATACCAATAATCTATTTGTCTTTTATGATAGAATTCTATTACTGACTTGTATTAATAGATATGTTCTTGAGATATGTTGACAAAATGGAAAACATTAGGCATATTTCCTTTGATCTCTTTCTCTACCATGAAAAAAACCACCGAAATAATATACAGCATCATTTATAACTGTGTGAAACTGAAACGTTCCTTTTGGTTATTTTCCTTAAATGTATTAAGGAAATGTATTAAGGTAAATTATGTTAAAGATGAGCATGCATTTTTAGCTTCTATCTGCCTATAGGTATTAGCTTCTAAGAGATGTGAATTTGTTATCAAATACTCATGGCACTTCAATACTTAAGTGTGTAGTTATATGACAGACTAACAAATGGAATTTTTTTGTTTACTCCATTAGGATTTTATTTTTCATATAGCTATTCTTAGAATGCAAAATGAGAACTTCTGAGAATTAGCAATAGGATATCTGAATAAACATTCCCATTTAAAGATGATTCTCTAAGTACAAAATAAATAACCCTAAACCCCAGAGAATAAAGACTTTTGACCTGGCTCTCTACAATACCCAGATAGCTTTGCTACATGAAGATTCTCATCACTTACACTAAGGCACATTTCTCTCAGTCTTCCTGCTGTTTGCTCTGCTGCCCAGCTAGTACCTGACGGAAGGGGAGGAGATCACTTGTATTAGTTATCTACTGCTGTGTAACAAATTCACCCCCAACAGAGCAGTTTAAAACCACATTTATTATCTTATAGTTTCTATGGGTCAGGAGTCTGGGCAAAGCTCAGCTGGATCCCTATGTCTGGGTCCCTCACATGGTCCCTCACAAACCTCATCTCAAGGTTTAACTGGGAAGGATCCACTTCCTAGCTCACTCACCTGCTAGTTGGCCAGAATCAGTTCCTTGCCGGTTGGTGGACTGTGGCCTCTGTTTTTCCAGGGCTATTGGTTGCAGGCCTCCCTAGGTTCCTTCCCATGTGGGCCTCTACATAGATCATCTTATAGCATGTCATCTGGCTGCACCAGTGCTAGCAAGTGGGCAAAAGAGAGAATGCTAGCAAGATAGACAACACAGTCTTTTGCAACCTAATGATGGAAGGGACAGCCCATCACTTTTGCTGCATTCTGTATGTTGGATGAAAGTCACTAGATCGAGCTCACATTCAAGGGGAGGGGATTACACGAGGGTGTGAATACCCGGAGGTGTGGATCATTGGGAGCCATGGTAGAAGCTGCCTATTATTTAATGTATCACTGATGACTATAAGGGGTATACTTCCTGTGATGGTTAATTTCAGGTATCAACTTCACTAGATTAAAGGAATACTAAGAAGACAGGCACAGTGGCTCATGCCTATCATCCCAGTACTTTGAGAGACTGAGGCTGGAGGATCACTTGAGCCCAGGAGTTCAAGACAAGCCTGGGCAAAATAATGAGATCCCATCTCTACAAAAAAAGTTTAAAAAATAAGCTGGGCGTAGTGATGTGTGCCTGTAGTCTCAGCTACTTGGGAGGCAGAGGCAGGAGATTACTTGAGCCCAGGAGTTTGAGGTTGTAGTGAGCTATGATGATGCCACTGAACTCTAGCCCAGGGAGTACAGAGTGAGATCCCGTCTCAAGAAAAGAAAAAAAAAAGAAGGGAATACTGAGAAAACTGTTAAAGCATTATTTCTGGATGTGTCTATGAGGGTGTTTCCAGAGGAGACTGGCATGTGAGTCAGTGGACTAAGTGGGGAAGATCCACCCTCAATGTGGGTGGGCACCATCCAATTGGTTAGGAGCCAGAAAAGAACAAAAAATGGCCAAGGGAAGGCAATTTCCTCCCTTTCTCTCTCTCTACCCGCCCCCCGCCTTCTGTCTCTCCCCACCCTCAACTACCCCCAGACCTGGGACACTCTTCTTCTCCTGCCAACAGACATCAGAACTCTAGACTCTCCAGCCTTTGGACTCCAGGACTTACACCAGTGGCCTCCCAGGTTCCCAGGCCTTTGGCCTTGGACTGAGAATTACACCAGTAGCATTTGGATTTGGACTGAGCCATGCTACTGGCATCCCAGGGTCTCCAGCTCACAGACAGCCTGTCTTGGGACTTCTCAGCCTCTATAATCATGAGAGCCAATTCCCCTAATAAATCCCCTGTCATCTATCTATCTATCTATCTGTCTATCTATAGTCATCCATCAGTATATGTAGGGGATAAGTTCCAGGGCAACCCTGCAGATACCAAAATCCACAAATGCTGAAGTCTCTGATATAAAGTGATTTGCCTATAACCTATGCACATCCTCCCATATACTTTAAATCATCTCTAGATTACTTATAATACCTTATATAACATAATTGCTATGTAAATAGTTGTTATACTGTATTGTTTAGGGAATAATGATAAGAAAAAAGTCTTCATATGTTCAGTACAGACACAGCTACTCATTTTCCTAAAAACATTTTTGATCCACATTTGGTTGAATCCACATGTAACTCATGGATATGAAGGGCTAACTGTATGTATATATACATGTATATCATACACACACACACACACACACACACACACACACACACCCCTCTCTTATTGGTTCTGTCTCTCTGGGGAACCCTGACTAATACACTTTCCTTGCATCCTAGATCCCACTTTATACACTAGTACAGTGGTTCTCACAGTGTGATTCATGGACCAGCAGCATCACTTGGGAACTTATTATGATACAATAGAATGGCACATTCTCAGGCCCCCTCCAGACCTACTGAATCAGAAACTCTGGGAGTGGGGCCCAGCATGCTGTGTTTCAACAAGACTATCAGGTGTTTCTGAGCATGCTAAGGGTTGGGAAGTATTGCCTTGGAAACAAAGGGAGCAGAGCTGGCTGGACCTCCCAATTTCCTTCTTACAAAACCACAATCTCAGTCATGGGAATATCTACTCACATCTTCAGCATACTCATGATTGCTGATGGTTTTAATAATGATGACTTGTAACATAAACCAGGAGACATTTTACAATGGAACCCCATATGGCCATATGGCAAATCTAGAAGAGTTTTTTGTTTATTTGTTTTACCTTGATTTCAATTTTTCAACCTAGTGGATCTCATGTGCCTAATCCCACAGGCTGGTACTTTGTAGGTTTTGAGGCCAAAAGGAACTAGGTCACTTAAACAATACTTTAAAACAGTTAACACCAAAAAATTCATCTAGTTGTCCAAATGCCAGATTTATTCATATGCCTTAATTTTCTAAGAGAGTTCTTCTTACACTCCTTATACACTCTCAAAAAAAATTTTGTAATGGCCACAGTTGTACTCCTAAGGTGTAAGATGGATAAGAATAGCTAATTCTATGTGCTAGGTCCTTCTAGTAGGAATACAACCCTGAGGTGAGTTAGCATCATAGCCATGGAATGCTATACAAATCTCCACTCCTCCCATTTGTGTCCTTTCTGGCCTCTTCACCAGCCTTTCAAACTCTTCATCTTTGGGAGGCCTCCATGGTGTTATAGGAAGGACAGTAGGCTCTGGGGATGGAAGATTTGGGTTGAAATCTAAGCTCTCATGCTTAGTGCAGTCATGGTCTGCATAACAACATTTTAGTCAATGATAGACCACATATACAATGGTGGTCTCATAAAATTATAATACTGTATTTTACTGTATCTTTTCTATGTTTATTTATTTTTTATTTTTATTTATCTATTTTTTTTTTTTTTTGAGACAGAGTCTCACTCTGTTGCCCCTGGCTAGAGTGCCGTGGCGTCAGCCTAGCTCACAGCAACCTCAAACTCCTGGACTCAAGCGATCATCCTGCCTCAGCCTTCCGAGTAGCTGGGACTACAGGCATGCGCCACCATGCCTTGCTTATTTTTCTATTTTTGGTAGAGATAGGGTCTTGCTCTTGCTCAGGCTGGTCTCGAATTCCTGAGCCCAAACAATCCTCCTGCCTCAGCCTCCCAGAGTGCTAGGATTACAGGCGCGAGCCACCACACCCGGCCTCTTTTCTATGTTTAGATACACAAACATTTACCATTGTGTTACAACTGCCTACAGTATTCAGTGCAGTAACATGCTGTACAGGTTCGCAGCCTAGGAGCAAAAGGCTATAACACATAGCCCAGGTGGGTAGAAGGCTATACTATATAGATTTGTGTAAGTACACTCTATGAAGCTTGCACAATGATGAAATCACCTGACAACACCTTTCTTAGAACGTATCCTCATTAAATGATGCATGACTGTACATCCATACTAGTCTATCACTTTTGGTCAAACCAATCACTAGTCACCCACCATAGCAGTACAAATGTAAGATATCCGAAAGTACGAATTACTGTAACCCTACTGTTCCAGTTGGACAGATCCTTTAGGCTAAAATTTATGGTGAGAACAGTTTTTTACCTTTACTGTTTTGCCATTGGATAAACAGACAAAGCCAATCAACTCCAAATTATTTTACCCACATTATTCATCTGGTAGATTAGTCAATTCATTCATCAGTCATAAAACATTTATTGAATGCTAATTATGTACAAGAAATTATAAAAATACAAAGAATTACAAGACATGGCCTTACTTTTAAGTACCCTGAAATATAATAGATACTTAATAGTGGACTTATTAAACATGGACACTTCACAGAAGCTCCTTTAGAATTAATGCCAAATAAGTGATCCACATAATAAATCGTTAAGGGTTGGAGAGACAAGTCTTCCACTGGGGGAGGTAAAGAGTAATGGAGCCCAGGCTCTGGCATCAGACCACCTGGGTTTGAATCCTAGCTCATTTGCTTGCAGGTATATGACAATGGCAAGTTGCTTCACTGCTCCATGCTTCAGTTTTCCCCTGTCAAAAACAGGGATATACCCTGTGAGATGACTGAGAATTAAATGAGATAATTTACATAACATACTTAGCATAGTACCTAGCCCAAAGTACTCCATACATGTTATCTATGTAGTAACAGTATTCATGGAGAAGGTAAAAACTTCAACTGGATCTTATGTGATGAAGACTACAGAGTGAAGAGGAAAAGATATTACAAGTATGGACTATATCATTCAATAGTGTAAAACACAGGAAAACTACAGGGACTGCCTGAGCAGTATGTTTGGCCCCATTGTAAAACATCTTGAATATAAAATGACCTTAAGACTTCATCATGTAATCAGTAGAGAACCACTTTCGGTTCTTTTTTTTTTGAGACAGAGTCTCACTCTGTTGCCTAGGCTAGAGTGCCATGGTTATCAGCCTAGCTCACAGCAACCTCAAACTCCTGGGCTCAAGCGATCCTTCTGCCTCAGCCTCCCAAGTTAGCTGGGACTACAGGCATGTGCCACCATGCCCGGCTAATTTTTTCTATATGTTTTTAGTTGGCCAATTAATTTTCTTTCTATTTTTAGTAGAGACGGAGTCTCAGTCTTGCTCAGGCTGGTTTCGAACTACTGACCTTGAGCGATCCACCTGCCTCGGCTTCCCAGAGTGCTAGGATTACAGACGTGAGCCACTGCACCCGGCCCACTTTCAGTTCTTGAGTAGAAGTGTGATATGATGAACAGGTTTTTGGAAAGTTAATCTGCAGCATATATTGAGCAATTGGGAGACTGGACGTAAAGAGATTAGGGGAGAAAAAAGTATTTCAGTGATACAGGCACAGGGTGCTAGGTGCCCAATCTCTGATGATAACAACGGGAGTGGAGAAGAAGGGGAAAAGGGTGAGCTTTTGCGGAGGAAGAATGATCAGACTTGGCAAATGACTGGATAGGAGAATTAATGTGATGAAGGAATAAAAGACAATTTCTTTCCTCCTCTGCCAGCTTTTTTTTTTTTTTTTTTGAAGCAGAGTCTTACTCTGTTGCCTGGACTAGAGTGCTGTGGCATCAGCCTAGCTAACAGCAACCTCAAACTCCTGGGCTTAAGGGATCCTCCTGCCTCAGCCTCCCGAGTACCTGGAACTACAGGCATGTGCCACCATGCCAGGCTATTTTTTTTCTATATATTTTTAGTTGTGCAGCTAATTTTCTTTCTATTTTTAGTAGAGATGGGGTCTCGCTCTTGTTCAGGCTGGTCTCGAACTCCTGAGCTCAAACGATCCCCCCGCCTTGGTCTCCCAGAGTGCTAGGATCACAGGTATGAGCCACCGCACCCGGCCTATGAATAAAAGACAATTTTGAAAATGGTAGGCCTGGGGTTAATGGGAAAATTGAGTACTACTGATAGAATTAAAGCAGGCAAGAGGGGGATCCAATCATGAAAAGTGGCATGTCTTAGACATGTTAGGTTGGGGCTTACTAAGAAAATATTTATTGTCTAGCAGGAAGTTGGAAATTTGGGACTAGAGCTTGGAGAAGAAGTTGGGAGTAAGATCTGGTTATCACTTGAGTGACGAAGGCTCAATGCTATGGCTAGGGAGAACGTCACCAGGATTTGTTCTTCCAGTTCGCTCTCTCCTTTACTTTTTCAGCTGGCCCCAGCTAGTAGTCTAGCACTCTACATCCTTCTCTCCTTCCACCCTTTGTCAGGGTGAAAATTAAGAACACACTCTAGATGTCTGAGAGCCATCTCTGAAGTCACCCTTCTTCTTCTCTTTTTCCCATATGGAAAATTACATATCCCATAGAACTTTTCCACTTAGGAGTCAATATGATAGAAATACACTCAGAAAGTTAAACTACTTCAACAGCTAATCACATACTCAACTGACAGGATCCCTAGTCCACCCTCTTCCAGCTCCTCACATCCAAATGGTTCTAAGCAGTGCCAAAGAAACCCTAGATTTTGGTGATTGCACTTAGAAGTGTCCACTGCTGACTTTATGTGCATTTAGTTGACTCAGAGTTGTCCAGAGTCATGAGGCTCGGCCATATTTGCCTGAGCCTTACCCTCCCCCCTTCATAGCTGAAGTTAAGTTTCTGTTTCACAGGAATGATAAAGTTTCACTTTGCAGCCAATGACGTAGCTTTGCATTTGCTATCCCCTGATTGGATGCTTTTGGATGCCTCGTTTACATACAGGACCTAATTGAGAACTGCAAGCTGTAACTCCTCAAGTGCTTCCAGATTGGTCAGTCCTTTTTTCACCTAATTTGCATTGTGACTGGGAGTCCCCTCACTTGTCTATAAAAGCTGTAACCTCATGCTCAATAAACGAGACTTGATCAGAATACTGTCTTGTCTCCATCTCTCGTGTCTCTTGTCCCATTCAACTCCCACTCCCTCCTCCAGGTTCTGCGAACCCGCCGGTCAGGACACAGAGTGACTCCAATATTCATGTCACCACTTGCTAAAAGCACTCTCTTTCATATCGCTGTTTTTTATATAGTTTATAGACATATATGATTTCTGTTCCTTCTTCAAAGTTTATCTCAAACATTACCTCTTCTGGGAAGCCCTGCATGTCCCTCCCACAGTTATTTTTTTCTCTGTGATCGTGTACTAATCAGTGCATATTTCTACTGAATCATGTGCTGTAATATTTTAATTAGCATGCATGTCCCCTACCTCCAACCATATGTCTTATTTTTTTTTTTATCTACAGCATATCTCACCAGGCCTGGTGGTCACTAAATGCAAGATGAATAAATGAAAGAATTAATAGATGATTAAATGTGGGTCTTTGGTTTCCCTTGATCAGTTGTATTAGTTACAATATAAGTTTTTAAATGTGATCTTTATTTGTATTTTTTCAACTCTTATGCTTTGTCTATAATGTTACATAAGCCCAAGAATCTGGTACCAAATTTCCAAGTTGTCCAGCTAATTTCTTTCTATTTTTTTAGTAGAGATGGGGTCTCGCTCTTGATCAGGCTGGTCTCAAACTCATGAGCTCAAACGATCCACCCACCTCGGCCTCCCAGAGTGCTAGGATTACAGGCGTGAGCCACCACATCTGGCCCCAAATTTCCAAGTTTTGACACTTTTTATAGCATTTCATAAGAAGTGGGTTTTGTTATTAATTTTTCACATATTTTATTGACCTCTTAAAATGTTCAAAAATTTTTTAAGAGTTCTATGAGGGGCCGGACACTGTGGCTCACACCTGTAATTTTAGCACTTTGGGAGGCTGAGGCAGGAAGATTGCTTGAAGCCAGGAGTTCAAGACCAGCCTGAGCAAGAGCGAGACCCCATCTCTACAAAAAATACAAAAATTAGCTGGGTTTGGTGGCATGTGCCTGTAGTCCCAGCTACTCAGAAGGCTAGGCAGGAGGATCACTTGAGCCCAGGAGTTTGAGGTTGCAGTGAGCTACGATGATGCCATTGCACTCTAGCTAGGGCAACAGAGTGAGACTCTATCTCAAAAAAAAAAAAAAAAACACAAACAACAACAACAACAAAAACCCACCACGGCTTCTATAAGGATATTATGGAATAAAATAATGTATTGTAAGTTGCTTTATTTTTTTAAATAATAAGCTATTTTAAAGTAAATGAAGAAATGAACAAAAATTTAAAATCATTACTAGAGATTTTTCTATAATAAAACCATTTTTGTCAGATACTCATGATGTAATTCTTCTGCTCAAGTTTCTTAGTTTCTGTGTGGTCCCTTTTGACTTCTTTAAACAGACAGAAGCCCATCTATGTGAGCAGGTAGATGAATGGGCAGAATGAAAGAGGCCAGTCTCTTTCTTCACATATAAATCTCCAAAAATAATAGGATACATGTGTGCAAAAGTGGTAAACCACTAATAATATTTATAACTCCACAATTCCTAGTGGAAATAAAATAATAAAGCAATAAAACATTCAAGGAAAAGAACAAATACCATGGTTAAAACACTGGTATCGGGGCTCAAAACTTGTCTGAAGTCCAGTCACTCATGATTTGGGCTGTTTACAGTAGGAATTTGGATTGTTTTTATGTCACGGTCCACTTACAAATAGGCAGGCCAGATCTCCCAGGTGGGGTCTACATTCAACCTGTGCCGTAATTTCTGCTGAGTACAAAGGCTGAGCATACTCTGTCAGTGGAAATTTTTAACTACTTAACTATTGTTAGTACTGGTCGAGTCACCTTTAAGCTTTGGCAGAGGGAGTAAGGGAGTTAGAATTAAGTTTAAAGTCAACAAAAATTTCACTTGCAATAGTTCAGAATTATAAAACCAGTAAGGTAATATGTATTGCTTTGCCTTAGAAAAAGATTAGTAAGTGCTACTCTTTAAACACTTGCTACCTTATTTAATGTCCTATTTTCTAAATAATCTGTAAACATTTTTAAGAACCATTGTTAAAGCATGACTAGAAATGAGGCAATTTTTTAAAAACCTTCATCAGAACTTATACATGTAAATGAATGTTTCTTCCTAAGTTATCACCCTGGGAACCTACCAATACTAACGATGCTATCATTCCTGAGGACATTTTGAGAGCTCTCCTATTATAACCAGTTTACAAGTCACACAAGATGATAAATCTTCAAGGACACATTAGTTTTGGAAAAAAAATGTTTTATTCAACTTGGTCATCTGTTTCATTCACCATATTTGACTCTCAGTAACATTTGGCCATTTGCAAATTAAATCCACCCCTCAAAGAATAAGGTTTTTCAAACAAATGGGCAGTAATTTTTTGTGTTCCAAAATGTTTTCAGTATTGGGCCCAATGATAGAAAATACAATGGAAAATTATCAGTCTTTTAAACATCACTTATAATATACCTGTTGCATGGACAGGACTAGATTAGTTGCCCTTTTTAATTATGAAAAATCAACCAATGAAAGTTCTTGTCATCAGCAGAAAATTTTATTAATAAAACAATGACTGAAGGATCTTTTGTTTTCTGCTTAGTTTGAAATAATTATAGATTCACAGGAAGTTGCAAAAATAGTACACAGAGTTCCATGCACCCTTCACCCAGCTTTCTCCAGTGGTGACGTCTTATATTAATATAACTGCAGTACAATATTACAACGAAGAAACCGACATTGTACAACACTGTTAGGTATATTATAGGCTTTATTCAGTTTTTGCCAATTTTTACATGCATTTATGTGGGTGGGCAGTGGGTGTAGCTCTATGCAGCTTTATTCCACGTATAGATTAGTGTAACTGCCACCACAAATACAAAACTCTTCCATCACTACAAAGGAACTCCCTCCTGATGCCATTTTAAATTTGGACCCCTACCCTTTCCTTGCCCCCTGGCAACAACTAATCTGTTCTCATCTCTAGTTTTGTCATTTTGAGAATGTTATATAAACAGAATTATGCAGTCTGTAACTTTTTGAGGTTGACTTTTTTCACTATGCATAATGCCCTTTAGATCCAGTTTGTTGCACGCATCAATATTGTATTCCTTTTTACTGCTGAGTAGTATTCCTGTGTATGTATATCACAGAGTTTCACCATTGAAAAGACAGCCATCTGGTTTGTCTTTTCTTTCTTCCTTCCTCCCTTTCTTTTCTTTCTTTCTTTCTGTCTGTCTTTTTTTCTTTCTTTCTTTCTTTCCATTATCACAAATAAAGCTGCTATGGACATTCATGTAAAAGTTTTTCTGCAGACATAAATTTCCATTTCTCTGTGAAAAATGCCCTAGAGTATGTTGGTTGGCCTATATGGTAAGTGCGTGTTTAGTTTTGTAAGTAACTGACAGACTATTTTCCAGAATGACTGTACCACTTTACATTCACACCAGTAATGTATGAGAGATTGTTTCTCTGCATCTTTGCCAGCATTTGGTATTATTGTAATTTTTTTATTTTAGCTACTCTAATAGGTGTATAGTTTTAATTATTAGGGGAAATTGCTGATTCAGTTTATTTGACTGGTCCTATGATAATTCAGTGGGGATGTCTTATCTTCACACTG